>VWZI01004046.1:0-132632 GCA_013396835.1 Psilopogon haemacephalus | reverse complement strand
AGGTCTCTTCCAACCTAGACCATTCTATGATTCTATGATATTTGTATTGCCCTTAAGACCAACACTAACCATGGTGTACCATAGCATCAGGTGGCATAAACTTTAATCTTCCACAGAATCATTGAAATTAAAACACTGGAAGACATGTTCCTCGATATAGGGAAAGTAAAAATTCACTAAAATTTGTATTAAAAGCATTTTTGCCGCTATGGCACACTGCAATACAATGTCATTGCCACAGTCCATGGAGAAAGTTTCTAGGCTATTCTGTATGAGATTTCCTTTCAGCATTGGTATCAACTTACAGATCTTCTCTGAGGAATATAAAACCCACTTAGTAGAGCAAACATTTCTGAATTAAGTTATTTTAATTAATCTTATTTTTTTTAATACCTGAGAATATGTCCATTATATTATTCAGCAATAGCACAGTGAACTATGGTTAGTCTAGGACTGTCTGTAATAAGTAAACTAACAGGTAAACTCCCTTAAGAAGTATAATGAACTATTAATGACCAGAGTGGTGCACATCAAATATAGCTGCTGTGCATTGTGTTGTTTCAGCTGACTGAAGGCAAATTAATAGTATTAGATAAGTGTGGGTTTAGATAATTCATTAAATTCAAATATCTTGCAATCATTAAAAATACTTGACCATGTGGTCCAATTATATCTAATCTTACTTTTCCTCAGACAACACTGTGACTGAAAAAAACAGTAAGTTCACCTCCTGCCTTTCATAATTTGTATATAAAATAAGCACAGAAATGTTAAATATTTCAGAGCATACATTTACAGACCTGTGCAAGATGATGTTCTCAAAACACTTTCTCAATTGCGAATGACTGAAAGTATTTATTTTCTAGGCTTAAAATCATAGAATCATAGAACGGTTTAGGTTGGAAGGGACCTCAAAGATCATCCAGTTCCAACCACCTGCCATGGGCAGGCACACCTCCCACTAGAACAGGTCGCCCAAGGCCTCATCTAGCATGGCCTTGTACACCTCCAGGAAGGGAGCAGACACAACCTCCCTGTGAAACCCATTCCAGTGTCTCACCACGCTCACTGGAAAGAACTTCCTCCTAACATCCAGTTTAAATCTTCCCTCTGCCAGTTTAAACTCATTACCCCTTGGCCTGTCATTACAAGTCCTTGTGAACAGCCCCTCCCCAGCCCTCCTGTAGGCCCCTCTCAGATACTGGAAGGCTGCTATAAGGTCTCCTCAAAGCCTTCTCTTCTCCAGGCTGAAAAGCCCCAACTCTCTCAGCCTGTCCTCATAGCAGAGGTGCTCCAGCCCTCTGATCATCTTCGTGGCCCTCCTCTGGACTTGTTTCAACTGTTTCCACGTCCTTGTCCTGGGGGCTCCAGAATTGCACACAGTACTCCAGGTGGGGTCTGACAAGAGCAGAGTAAAGGGGGAGAATCCCCTCCCTTGCCCTGCTGGCCACACTGCTCTTGATGCAGCCCAGGACACAGTTGCTGTCTGTGCTGTACGTGCACACTGTTGGCTTATGTTGAGCTTTTCATCAACCCAGACCCCCAGGGCCTTTTCCTCAGAGCTGCTCTCCAGCCACTCACCACCCAGCCTGCATTTGTGCTTGGGATTGCACAAACACAGGTGCAGGACCTTACACTTGACCTTGTTGACTTCATGAGGTTGGCCTGGGCCCACCTCTCCAGCCTGTCCAGGTCCCTCTGGATGCCATCCCTGCCCTCCAGCAAATCAACTGTGCCACACAGCTTGGTGTCATCTGCAAACTTGTTGAGGGTCACTTGATTTCTCTGTCCATGTCACCGACAGAGATGTTAAACAGCACTGGTCACAGCATTGACCCCTGAGGGACATCACTTGTCACTGGTCTCCAGGTGGACATTGTGCCACCACTCTCTGGATGGGACCATCCAGCCAATTCCTTATCCAGCGAGTTGTCCACCCATCAAGTCCATGTTTTTCCAGTTTGGTGACCAGGATGTCATGTGGGACAGTCAAAGGCCTTATTCAGGTCCAGGTAGATGATATCAGTTGCCCTTCCCTTGTCCTCTGTTGCTGTGACTTTATCATAGAAAGCCACCAAATTTGTCAGGCATGATTTGCCCTTGGTGAAGCCATGCTGGTTGCCATCAGGCACCTCTGCTTTGTTTTCCATTTGCCTTAGCAGAGCCTTCGACTGCTCAAAATATTCTGAAAGCCGGAAGAAATAAAACTTGGGACAATCTTGCTTTCAGAGAGCATATAACAAGATAGAAGGTTCAGAGGCAACAGTGATTGCAGAGGCAACAGTGATTGCAGAAATACTTCCTATTGGTATTCCCATGTTTAAATAGGAACGGTTGTCCTACTGTCAAAAGAAAATTCAGCTTTCAAAAGGACCAATGAAGCTACAAGGCAAGCAGACTGGGAAACTGTAGGCACACTTGAAGAAAAATCAACAGTCAATAAAATCTTTATTTTTCTCCCATCCCACACCTGCAGCTGAATTGAGTTTGACCTAACTGGTATGCTCCCATCCGAGTTGGCTTCCCTCCCCATCCTCTACTTCTCCCCAAGACCATGATGTTCAAGAGCTGAGCCCAAGTGCTGGAGTCACTCACTCTTTCAATCTCAAGTATTTGAAATGAGATAGATTTTACAAGTTGGAGTGGCATAAGAAGACATTTTCAGATCTCAGACTTGGACACCAGACTTTGGTAATTGTGAGAATGGTGAGCAGGCTATGCTAAGTTTTGACTCACTGTCACAAACTAAAAATGAAAGTGAAAAAAGATCTGCAGTTGCTCCTTAAAGCCCGGTTTCAGAGGCTGATGAAGGTGAGAGATACCCCTTCTCTCACCTTCAGTAAAGTTTACAACATGCAACCTTAAAGAAATAAAGACACAGCACATCAATAGCCCCATAATACAGCCTAGGCCATCTTCAAAAAGCAGACCAAACCCTTCACCTATCCCCATCCCCAGCAAGATGCTTGATGCCTGAGGCTGCCCTAGTGTCCTCTACCCTGCCCTGCCCCCTATCACTGCAGGTAGCCTCTGTCACTTCTGGCACCCACCTGCCTTCATTTCTTCAAACTGTATAGTATGCAACAGGAAAGCCAAAAGCTTTTATGAGACAAAAGAAGTTCCCATGCCTGATGTGATCTTTCAGAGCACAAATGGTGTCACAAATTATTGGGTTTTGCCATTGATCAAGCCTACATTTTATCTTTTCAGCTAGGATGAAAAATATTGGCCCGAACAAGAAATGGTCTGGCTAAGTTATAAGCAAAAAATGGTCTGGCTAAGTTATAAGCAATTGAGACATGAATCTTGTGTACTTAATCATAAGCAACATTGCAAGCACTGTTCAGAGTAAATACACTCATGGTTATACAAGAAATATCATGATGAACTGGAGAAACTAAATTCTCTAACTTTTGTGCTCTACCAGAGACACATTTAATTCAATCTGTCCATATTAAAAATTGAAAACCAGCAAGTGTCTGACACATAAAATCATACACTCCTTCAACTGCATTTGTTGAAGCTTTCATCATACAACAGAACTAATTCATTCTGTGGAAGGAATTTTCGAAATGTAGTAATATGAAAAGATGCCAGAGCAAGCAGAGACGACAGGCAAATTTCATATCATGAAATAAGTATCCATTATTATTTGGCACATACACATTTATGCTGCTAGTCATTATCTGAGCAAAATTTCCTACATAAATGCACTCTGCTTTACTCATTTGTAAATAGTGTCACAGACCAAAAATTGTTGAACCTGCTTTATGATAGAAACAAGAGGTAGACATGGTTAAAGGAGATGGCTTGCTTGAAAAGAATTCCCTTAGAAAAGTTCTCAACCATCAAACTCCTTAAAAACGGTTTAATAAGAGCCTGATCACTGAGTGTGATCACCTACTATGGTCTCTTGCTTTTCAGCTATGATAATATCACAGCTGAAAAACTTAGACAAGGCTCTTTAATAGGTGGTTAAAAAGATACTAAAAACAAGCTCTGTCACTGTGCTCTTGCTCTGATATGTTTTTGACAAAGAACCAGGAAGATTTAGCATTTTACACAATCACTGGACCTTTGCTGATACAGCCAGATGAACATTTTCCTTAATATATTTCAGAAAATGATAGAAGTTGCCTTTAAGTCCTTCCTAAAAAGCCCCTCCCCCAAATCTAAAAGAGAGCATGCCTGAATGAAAAAAATCTCAAGAATTTCTGATGAGAGGTGTTCTCAGAGCAGCTAGTGAGAAAATCCCCATTAGGTGGGAACAATAATGCTCATCCAGATGCAGCACCTTGCTGCAAGAGCAAAACGAGGATTGGAAGCAATCTTGTAATTTTCCAAATTTAAAAAATAGAACAAAATCAGAAAAAAATACTTCCAAAACCTCAGTAATTTCAAAATGTCATGGAGAAACACATTCCCCAGGATGGCAGGTTTTAAATTAACATACTCACAGTATGAAATTGTCTCTGCTTAGTTGTCTCTTCAAATGCAGCACTGAAGATAAACAACATGCCCAGTGCACTCAGCACTCCGAAATTAGGCAATCATGTGAGTATGGGTACCCAGCCAGCACAGCTATTTTATAATGTCTTCAACTCAAACACAGGGTAACAGCACCAAGGAAAAAACCCGTAAGCGCACAGTAATTACTGCTGGCTGCAGCTGACTGTGACAAGCAGCTTGTGAGACAATAGCTCCCTTTTAATTGAATAGTTAGAGATTCAGCTGAAATATTCTTACACTCAAAAAGTATCAGCAACCAAACACTACCTGCTGTTCTCACACTTCATTCACATGTGTGCTAAGCAAGCACAACGGTTGTCACTTTGAATTACTAGTTTTTAACATCTTCATATACGAAATACTGAATGAGGAAAAGAGGTGTCACAGCCCCAAGCTTCAGAAACCACCAGGCTGATTTTTCAGAATTACTGACTCCAAACTATGAAGGCTTCTTCACACTTCCTCAGTTTTTGCATGTACACATGCAAACATCAATTCTGCCTTCTGTATACAGATACAAAAATTACTGAAGCAACCAAATCACTGTCAGTCACATAAAACCTGTGCCACACATTTCAAAGATACTTGAATAAAGTTCTTAACATTTCCTCATTAGAAGAAACTTAAGCTTCAAAGATGCAGCCTGTCTCACTTTCTAGAAGCTAAACCCCATGGCCCACTGTATGTACATGTCTGCATAATCATAGACACAGACCAGACATGAGCTCCAGAAGCTCATGTCCTGCAGAACCCAAACCAAATAACATTGTTCCTCCTTCACATCTCCATATTTTCTTTCAGTAGCAAACATTTTGCCCAACTCTCTTCCAGTTTGTGTAGAAGAGAGAATAAAGCTTAAGATTTGAATTTTTGCTTCAAAACACTTTAAGAATGAAAAGAATATCTATTGGCATTCAGAGCTGGATGTATTTTAGGTTTTCTTAGAGGAAGAGAGCAATGTCAGACAAACAACACAGCAAGCACTACTTCCTGTCACTTCAGCACTTAAATACCTTGAAGGGCGAAGATGTTAAGTACAGACTTCTCTACTCAAACCCTTCTGTTGCTTGGTGCTCATCTGATGACTTTTGCAGCAAAGGCAGAGCGGTTCCCAACCTCGGCTTCCCAACAGGGAACATATAAAGCTCTAAGTACAGTTTGCCTTTTGTACTGAAAGCCTGAGTCTGCATCCCTTCTGCTCCACCATGAGGTAGTTACTCCTGCATATCAGCAGTGTCTTCTCCTGAAACTGAGGAGCTGTAGTGCCATCATACAGAGATCATGGCCCACATCTTAAGTTTTTAAGTGTGAGTGACTGCCAAATACTGATGGGGTCAAACAAAAGGCCTTCTCCTCTGTAGCAACAGCAAGGAAACCTTTCCTGGCTCCACATTTCACACCTAAGATCTGTTTTCACAAAAAGTTGATCTCTCAGTGTCAGAATAAAGTTCAAAATTCAAATCATGTAGCTTGATACTGCTTTCTATTTCTAATTACAGGTTAAACAGAACAAAACCATCACAATAACTGCAGGGTATGGAAAATGCAAAGTTCAATGATGTAGAAAGGGATATTAGGTCAAGACATATGCTCTGAAGAAAGTACTTGGCAGATGAGACTTAATGTCCACAGCAAGACTACCTCAGAATACACAGGCTTGAGTTGAATATTCAAGTACAGACAAAATTCCAGCAGAGTATTTTCAGGCCTTTTCAGAGCATAATGAACCAAGCTGAATCAGCTGCACACCTGCCAGTCACTGTAGTGTACTGACCAGGCATAAATTTGCAAAACTTTATTAGAATTAAACTTATCCAGTGGGATCCTGCATCTTTTCAAATGCTGCCTGAATTTAAATCTCAAAGCTGAAAATGATGAGATTGACAACAAAACAAGGCTTTGAAAGCCAGAAGTGTAATTATTTTGCAAAAATTCTGTCAAATATTTTCCCAATCTCCCCTGAAGCTAGCAAATACTATTCTCAAATACTCTGATTAACCAAGAGAGGTGAATTGGAAGATACTCTATTCTACCAAGTTAAGCATCTACCACCAGCAGCTGGAAGGTTGATATTACAAGACTTGGGAAGGAGGACAGATGCCTAAACATGCTGATGCACAGCCAACAGGATGTTTTTCATGCTCTTCTCTACTGCTAAGGAGTAAGATCATTGCGGGAAGTTTACCTTTTGCTGATTTACCTTTACAGAAGATATTTTTTGGGCAAGGATAGGGGCAGGACATTTTTGGCAAATCAGGAATGGATTATAAAATTTTAAATTACTATCCGAACAACTCTCAGGTATGTGTTGCAACTCTCAGTACAAGCTTTAACACACGGGGAAAAAAGGTGATGGTCTTTGGTCTCTGTGACAAATGGGGAAAAAAACAACAGAAATTGATAATTTTAATAGCCTAATACTGGTACAGACTGCCCAACCTCAGACCACCCAATAGGAGCACACAGACTGACAAAAAGCAACAGGCATGTTAAGGATCTGCAATAGAAACAGAAGATTCTTCTTCTGTCCCTCAATTTTTATATATCTTGCTTTTTGTGTGTGATAGCTGAGTCAGGCTCTATCCAACCACATGCCAGTGAGCTCAGCCCTAGTTTGTCTCAACTACCTGTTTCTATTCTTTCACCCTCCCCTCACCACTCCCAACCAAGAAAGAAAAGTTACGACATTCTTTAAACTGGTTTGGCCAGCTGACAAATACAGATATTGGTAGCCAACAGTGGGATCACCAGGATACAGGTAAGGTAAAAGCTATATTCAATATTTAACATTTTAAATGCTTCCATTGTTTACAATTATTTACAATCTTTCAACTTCCTGTCCTAGAAATTCAGACAGGCTGCACAAGAAGACAGCAAAATAAGCTTATACCTAAACTTTGGCTATTTAAGGTTGTAGAGTTAAGAGGATCCTGATAACATTTGTATTCAGTCGATATATCTTTTCTTCTTTGACTCCTTGGCAATTACTATGCTAGCTGCTGGGCATGAAAGCCACATAGTCCCTTCTCCACTGGCCTGTACTTTCTCACTGACTGTCTTTCTGCTTATTTGAGAGGACTGAGCAGGCATGGGGAGAAACTGCATTTAATGTGCAGTTCTTTTCAGTGTCTTTCTTCATTCTTTTGAATCTAAGTATCACTGACTGCTCTGCTCATCTGCACCCCTGTGGCTCCTCTGTATATGCCACAATGCCTGCCTGACTCCTGTCAGTATGTTAACCCTACTGGAAACCTTTAGCTTGCCTATCTTATGTTCATATTGGAAACCTCTTACAGGAACGTGAGAGAAGGCATGAAAAAGCAATACTAGGAACACAGTTGTGACCTTAACAAGTGATCCACTGTGTGGGAGAATCTGTTTTTCTGCAGCTGTCTGCAGTTGGAGGACATGAAGTAGGAAAGAGCCCTGCCTGACAGTGAAACAGCCACGTCTCTGCAGAACTGAGCATTAAAAAGTGAGCTCCCCTTCATGTCAGAGAGGAGAATTTCAAGAGAAAGTGGGATAAGGAAGATCTCAAAAGGGAGGAAAAATTCATAGAGCACAAGTACCTAAAGCAAAGCAGGTGCTGCACCAAATATATCATTTCATGGAGCATTTTATCCGTACCTGTATTTCTAAGCATTATTTTTCACATATTGTTTTGACATATAATACTCACTCTTCCCAGTTCTTTATCTTCAAGCGCCAGCACCCCAGTGCTTTCTGTAAAGAGTTTTACTTTGACAACAGGCCGAGGGTGAGTAGTGGTGAAATCTCCTTGAGTTCCCCATCTGCAATAAGTAAAAGACTATTATTATTAATAATTTCCAAACTTTTCCACTGAGAGGGCAAGACAGAGAAGGCAGGTACATTTTTGATCTTCCAAGATTAAATATCTACATAGAAAAACTGTTTTTTCCTCTGTAATAAGACAAATCAGGATTTTTCCGTATAAATTTTGTTTCCCAAACAACTTAACCATAAACCTGTAAATGGCAAAATCCACAGAACTGAAATTATATCTTCCTAGGGAAAAACAGAATGAAGCAAGAAAGGAAAAAAAAAAGTTGTTTTTTTTCCCCTATTAAATACACTATGTAATATTGTACATAAAATTCAAATTAATTCAGCAAAGAATCATGTCTCAATTTCTACAAGATAATTTATATGTTTAAGTTTAGGTACCCAAACTATGCAGAAAGACTTGACCACGGAAAATTTTATTTTTAATGAGAAGATATAACATCATATAAAGATGTAGGAAAAATGTAAACAAACAGAAAAATTGTCAAAAAAGGTTATTTATCAGAGTAACTGTAACTTTGCAAGATAATTATCTACATAAGCCTTTATTGTTTTAGAGAATCTAAATTAGAGAGACAAACTTCTATTTGTAAATCCTTTCTCTCAGTTAAGACACTTGTTTTTTCATCATTTTACCCCAGTCTGNAAAAAAAAAAAAGAGGAAACTTAAACAAATTAGATTTCAACTTTCTCTGACAAGCTATTCCATTCTGTTAAACAATTGCATGGTACTCATTGCACTGATGATATTGATTCAGATTATCCTACTAGGCACAAACAAAAAGTGCAACTCTAGTTTCTCTTCCTCCCCCTTCCCCACCCCCCCACCACTTAAGACATTACAATTAGCATAAAATACAGAAATAAGGAAAATAGGTGATCTTAAGGGTATGCTCTATGAAAGGATGTATTACACAAGCTAAAAGCAGTATTTTCATTTTCACACTCAAGAAAAAAGCATACATGGACTCTCCACTGATGGAAACATGAATGTACAGTAGCAGTCTCCCAGTAAAGCGAACTTAACAGGTAAAAAGAAGTGCTCCATCTAACATGAATTACAGACTCCAATACAAAATCTATAAAGTAATACATGACCACACCCAAAGGCTTTAGGAAAGCAGTGGTTCTATATAGACCAGTCCTACTGGTGTCTGAACACATGCCAGATGATGAAAGTGAGATAGCTGAATTTTAGGCTATGTTTTGTCTTCTTTGCCTTTGCTTTGCTTGGATTAGACAGATGCTTGCTCACTCTGTCTGTACTGGACATAGCATTAGCCTCAGCTAAAATGGCAAATGAAACAGGGACTTTGGCAAGAAATTGTGTTCCTGTGAGAGACAAAACCTATTGTGTGATCTGATGATAGGTGCTGCAGACGCAGGACAAGACAATGTGTAGCACTGCTGCTCCTCCCAGCGGCGGTCCCAGGGGTAGGTTTTAAAACAATACAGAAATGAGATTTTCAAGGTAAAATCATGATTGTAAAAGACAAGATAGTTGCATCTTCAGTCTCCCTTCTAGATTCTGCACAATCTAAGCACATTGTTAGCTGCACTTTCTCTGGCAGCAGAATAATTTGTCCCTAATGTCCCAAAAGTCTTGAAAAAAGAAACTACTATTAAAACAACTAAACAAAAGCCTCTTTACAAAGATCTAGTGTCAGTATTAACTCGCAAGCAGAAGAAAAGAAATCAGAAGTTAATGCTTACTAAAAGGAAGAGACTCAGCCTGTCCAGTGAAGGGCAACATCACTGTTGGTAGCTCAGCTTCTGAAAGTTGAGCAGTACACATGCCACAGTCACCTGGGCATGTGGCTCAAAGATGTCCTGAGAAGAGGTTCAGCTTTCTTTGCAGCCATACAGCCAGATTTAATTTCTGCAGAACATAGCAGGAAGGGATGTGGCACCTATGAGCCTTGTCCAGGGAGCCTGGCAGAATTTGCTGCTTCTCTAATTTAAATGCACAAAGAGAAACTGATGTGGGTGAAACTAACAGGAAGTCAGTTACCTGTTGTTTGCACTTACCTAGTGTCATCTTTAACATAGAATCATAGAATCAGTCAGGGTTGGAAGTGACCACAAGGATAATCTAGTTCCATGGGCAGGGACACCCTACCCTAGATCAGGCTGGACAGAGCCTCATCCAGCCTGGACTTAAACACCTGAAGGGATGGGGCCCCAACTACCTCTCTGGGCAACCCATTCTAGAGTCTCACCACTCTCATGGTGAAGAATGTCCTTCTCACGTCCAGTCTGAATCTACCCAGCCCCAGCTTTGCTCCATTCCCCCTAGTCCTGTCATTATCTCATAGCCTAAAAAGTCCCTCTCTAGCTTTTTTGTAGGCCCCCTTCAGATACTGGAAGGCCACATGAAGGTCACCTGGGAGCCTTCTCTTCTCCAAACTGAACAGCCACAACTCTTTCAGTCTCTCCTCATAAGAGAGGTGCTCCAGCCCTCTGATTATCCTTGTGGCACTTCTCTGGATACAATCCAGCATGTCCACGTCCCTTTTATAATAGGGTCTCCAAAACTGGATGCAGTACTCCAGGTGGGATCTCACCAGGGCAGAGTAGAGGGGAAGAATCACCTCCCTCGACCTTCTAGCCACACTTCTCCTGATGCAGCCCAGGATCTGGTTGGCTTTCTGGGCTGCAAGTGCACACTGCTGGCTCATGTTGAGCTTCTCGTCCACCAGCACCCCCAGGTACCTCTTCTCAGGGCTGCTCTCCAGCCAATCACTGCCCAACCTTTATTTGTGCTTGAGATTGCCTCGACCCAGATGCAGGACCTTGCACTTGGTCTTATTGAACCTCCTGAGATTGGCTTGTGCCCACCTCTGCAGCCTGTCCAGGTCCCTCTGGATGCCATCCCTGCCCTCCAGCATGTCTGCTGTACCACACAGCTTGGTGTCATCAGCAAACTTGCTGAGGGTGCACTCAATGCCTTTGTCCATGTCACCCACAAAGATGTTGAACAAGACTGGTCCCAGGACTGATGCCTGAGGGACTGTGCTTGTCACTGGTCTCCACTTGGACATGGAGCCATTGACAGCCACTCTGCATGCGGCCATCAAGCCAGTTCTTTATCCATCTGGTGGTCCACCCATCAAACCCATGTTTCACCAGCTTGGAGAGCAGGATGTGGTGCAGGACAGTGTCAAAGGCTTTGCTCAGGTCCAGATAAATGACATGAGTTGCTCCTTATCTATTAATGTTGTGACCTTTTCACAGAAGGCCACCAGGTTTGTCAGGCAGGATCTGCCCTTGGTGAAGCCATGCTGATTGGACCAAATCACCTCTTCACTATTCTCCTGTCTCAGTAGTGCCTGAGGAGAATCTGATCCATGATCTTACCATGCACAGAGGTGAGACCGACTGGCCTGTAGTTCTCTGGCTCCTCCTTCCTACCAGTTTTAAAAATGGGAGTTATGTTTCCCCTTTTCCACTCAGTGGGGACTTCACCAGACTGCCAGGACTTTTGGAATACAATAGAGAGGGGTTTAGCAACCTCATCTGCCAGTTCTCTCAGTACCCATCAGATCTGATCTCTAGCCTTGACTGGCACCTTTCTCCCAAATCCTTGTTCCATTTGCAGTAGTAAGTGAAAATCCTGGGCTGAATCAATTCATAAATCTTAATGTTCATGGTGGAAGCATTAAGCAGTATCGTATTCATTCTGGTTCACTTTGTCCATGAATGAACATGAGGTAACAAATAATCCAGGCAGATTATTATGACATTGAACTCTGAGCTGTAGGCTTAACCTATACAAGCACTGCTGCTAATAACAATTTGTAATTTGCATTTTCCTGTTTTGTCAATACAAAATGAAGTGTTGTAATAAGAATGGCCTTACTATCCACACTTTGCATTGTCAATGCTAGCTAACAAATTTTTGTCTTGTTAGAAATAAAATTCTGAGCTGTAAGATTGTGCCATGAATATAACAAGATGTTTATTAAAGGTGATGCAAAAAAAGGGAGACAGACTGAGGTGTACATAAGCTGGTCATCAAATACACTTTATTGTTACGAAATCAAATTCTATTTGCGCTCAAGATCTGTCAGCTTTAAACTTTTTGCGTGTTTTTTTTTTTTCTTTTTCTTTTTTTCTGCTATTTCTTTTACAACATCCATTCAATGGAATTATATATTTATTTTTCCTTCATTTTAAGCAAATTCTGCTAAAATGGATATCTCACTTTCAGCTTTTATATCTGAGATGATAAAAAGAGATATCAGATTTTCCATGTAGAAATCATCTTAAAATTACCTATAATGTAATTTCAAGCAGTAACTCTGGAGAAGCTACAATTCCAGCATCATCTGTGATTAAACCATGCCAAGATTGTCAATATAGCCTTAAAGGCCAATAAATATGAGTTTACTGAATCATTTGTTATTTCCACTGTTGAATTTTGTCAACTTTCTCCACAATTTTGGCTATTTATTCTATAACAATACATTTCTTCAAGGAGCTATTAAGTGTTACAGTGAAGAAAAGTTACGAGGATACCTAATAATTAATCAAATCAATACTGAAACAATAATTACCACAATGTGAATCATGATCACCATTATTGTAATTCCTTATTTCAATTTCTATATTTTTATGAGCATATATAATTGTACCCACTTGGTTTATCAAAAAATTAGCATTTTTCTATCAAACCCCATTTGCTTTCTGTTAAATACATATTTTAATACCTATTGAAATGCTAATATTTCCAGTTATCACACCTGCTTAATCTCACTGGAGTTGCGACAATATAATGTTTCCTTTAAATTTAAAAGCCGAGATGCTAGGTGTAGGCCAGACAAATCCATATTTTTCTTTTAAGGTTGGAGTTGTACCCATATATTTTCCTGGACAAAACACAGTACTACTCAGAAATATCTTTCTGATTAAATGTTAACCACTGCAAAAAGAACTGTTCATATTATTTGTAATACTAAATAACTTTTAAGTTGTTTAATTGAACAGCTTTTTGACTGTTTTTAAGTAAGAAATGAAAATGTGGCCTCCAGGAGTCGAGCACTGACTAAGAAAAGTTACTTTTCTTTCTATTTTAACTTTCAACAGCAGGTGAATCTGTAGGTTGTAAATTGGTTTTCAGCGAAAACAGAAGGAAATCATAGGTGTCATTTTGATCTCATTTGAGTCAAAGCATATTGCAGATGATTTATTTCAAGATTGTTCTGCTATGGAAATGCTGAATTGTGGAAGGAAGAGTGAGAAGGCAGAATAGGTGAATTAATTCACCTAATTTCTGAAACTGCTATTTATAAAAAGTATATCCTTAATAGTTAAGATAATTTATTACAACATCTTAATAAATTACATGGATGAAGGAACAGAGTGCATCCAGAGCAACTTTGCTGATGATACAATACTGAGAAGAGTGGCTGATATTCCACAAAGCTCTGCTGCTATTCATCAAGATCTGAACAGGCTGGAGAGCTGTGCAGAGAGGAACCTAAGGAAGTTCAACAAGGGCAAGTGTAGAGTCCTGTGACGAGGGAGGAATAAGCCTATGCACCAGTACAGGTTAGGAGCTGGCCTGATCTGTGGAAAATAACCTGGAAGTGTTGCTGGACAAGATCACCATAAGCCAGCAATGTACCCTCCTGGGAAGGCGAATGGTGTCTTGGGATACATTAATTAGAGTGTGACCAGCATGTCACGGGAGGTTCTCCCCCACCTCTACTCTGTCCTCATGATGCCACAACCCCATTTCTGGGCTCCTCAGTTCAAAGACACAAGAAATTACTGGATAGAGTCTGATGGAGGGCTATGAAGGTGAAATGGAGCACCTCTCTGATACGGAAAGGCTGAGAAACCTGTGGTTGTTTAGCTGGGAGAGGACAAGACTGACAGAGGATCTTACCAATTCTCAGAAATATTTAAGGGGAAGGTGTCAAAAGGATGGGGCCAGACTCTTTTCAGTTGTACCCAGAGATAGGACAAGGGGGAATGGGCACAAACTGGAAAACAGGAAATTCTACCTAAACATGAGGCAAAACTTCTTTACTTTGACAGTTGTACCAGGTTAGAGTGGATCCCTTCACCCCCTGGTAGTATAAACTCACTACAACACAGGTTCTTTTGGAAAGTCAGGAAAAATGAAATAGTATTTTCTTACAGTTTAAATTAAATATAACAGTATAAAAAGAATATACTACTACAGGAAAAAAAAACAACCTTAAGGAGGATGGGAAAGGGGTCAAGCAGCAGCAAAGCAGCAGCAACAGTCCAAACAGTGGCACGAGAAGACAGCAGCAGGGCAGCAGAAAGCAACAAAAAGGGGCAGAAAAAGCTGTACTTCCAGACATAAGGCTCTTGATGCTCCATTTAAATTATATTAACTTATCTATTGTTGCTGTTATATAGCGTATCCCTAGAATGTTCACCTCTTCACTACTTTTTCCTACGTCTGAGCTATAAATCTATCTCAAATGGCTACAATCCACCCCTTTAATATAATTCCAATTAGAGCATCAATTCATGCCATGTAAATTAGGGACAACATCAGTGTTATGAGCGGTAATCGTCCAGGCTTTGGGCATCTTTTTTTCCTTCAATTCCTGGCTATCTATCTCCTTGTTTTCATCTGTCTCAGGTGTTGGCTAGCTCACAGGTTTTCAGGAAACAGTCAGACGTTTTCTTCAGAAGATGGGATGGAGCAGGACTTAACATTCACAGGGTTCATGCTCATGTGTGGTGGGTTCTTATGGGTTTTATAGGCACCACAATTACCTTCAAAAGAACTCATAGCAACTTAGATCTACATTCTCTCTGCTAAAGTCAAATTCCTTTGTGGAATACATTGTATTTCACCATTCTTTTGCATAATCCAGTATGTATGGCCAGGTCCTTCAGCAGAGATTACCCCTTGGACAGGCATGGCCTCCCCTGAATGGGAGAATACCCAAACAGACTTCCCCAACAAATTCTTTTCATGAATAACAGGAACGCTGTCACCTTCTATCTTTTGTAACAAATCTGAATGAGCCAGCCCTGCTTGGTTGGTAGAACCTCTACTGTTCACTACCCAAGTAGCTTGGGTTAGATGTTTTTTCCAATTCTTTAAGGTTCAGTGCCTTTAAAGTTGTTTTCAACAAACCATTATAACATTCAATTTTGCCTGAGGCAGGTCCATAATAGGGGGTGTGGTATATACACTCAATGCTGTACTCTTTGGACCAAGTTTTTATGAAGTTATTCTTAAAATGAGTGCCATTATCTGACTCAATTCACTCTGGAATGCCAAGCTGCCACATGATTTGTCTTTTCAAGCTGAGAATGGTGCTATGTGCAGTAGCATGGGAAACTGGATAGGTCTTCAGCCATCCAGTGCTTGCTTCTTCCATGGTCAGCACATGTTGCTTTCCAGTCCAAGAATGAGGTAAGGTGATGTAATCAATCTGCCATGCTTCTCCATGTTTCTACTTCGCCCATTGCTCACCATACCACAGAGGCTTCAGACACTTGGCTTGTTTAATAGCAGCACAAATGTCACAGTCATGTATGACTTGTGTTATAGCATCCATGGATATGTCGACTGCTCTACCTCATGCCCACTGATAGGTAGCATCTCTGCCTTGATGTCCTAAGGAATCATGGGCCTACCCAGCTAAGAACAGTTCACCTCGGTGTTCCCAGTCCAAATCTAAGTTACAGTTCACATCCATTTGAATCATTTGGGGAAACTGAGGCCACTGCTCTTGTAGTCTGATCACTTTGCAATTCCTTCACTCTTTTCAGAAATGAGGTAGGTTTCCCAGCACACTTATCCATGTTTTCACCAAACTGATCATGCAAAATTACCCACAGTGTCACACGTGACTGTTGTTGTCTATTCTTTGTTTGAATTGGTCTCCTGGGAGGACAGCTACCTCTGATGGCCAAGACATTTACCCACTCCAATAGTGAAGATGAAAGGTGGTCCTTCAGTAACTGAGATATGGAGGTTTAAAATTCCTCCTTGAGCTGTTTCATGCCATCTTTTATCTCTTCAGCCATAACATTTATAGCTGACACCATGGCATTAAATGTCAGGCTGTCCTCCATTTGCCTCATCTGATCAGCAAACTCACCAACAGTCAGGGGCTCCTCCATCATCTCTCCCCACCATTTTACTTGCCAATGTATGGGCATAATTAGAGGGAGCAAGCTGAATAAGTTTCTTTAGGAGAGCACAGCTCATTAGTATCTCATCAGGGTCCTCTGTTTGATAATCTCCATAGATTAGCTCTCTTATGGCCATATCTCATCAGTACTGAACCCCCTGCTCAACTGTATTTCAGTGTGAAAGTTTCCAGGGCAAGTCATCCCTGTTGGGGTACCATAGTAACACAGCTGTCAATACACGTGACCAGAGGTTAGAATTGCCCTTGAGGTGTCCTAAATGCTTATCTATGCCATTGTCTCTTGAAAAAAACTCTCAACTGCCTCACTGTCTGGGGATTTATTTTTACAGTATCCATACCTCCATCCCAGCATCTGTTTAACCAATTCATCAACTGCTCTCAGTCTTTCCGGGCATAACCTTGTCTAGTATGCCTGACCTCCTTCCTTGGTAATGGGGCTCTCTCTTCATCATCACTATCATCTGTTTTCTGAATATATGTTCTCTTAGCAATAGCCTTTCCATTTTCTTTATCCACAGCAGTACTAGCCCTCACTCCAGCAGATGTACCCTCTCCTGGATTCTCATGCCCTTGCTTCATGGGTTGAGCAAACTTCTGAAACTCCTCAACAGCAGCAAGAGAGTCCCTAGCAGTTCCCTCCTTGGATTTTGTTCCTTACATGGTGGCAGAATTGGGACTGAAGCACAGGGAACCTTTCCCACAGCAGCACCAGTCGGTTCAGCAAAGGCAAGCGGTGCCAAAGCAGGAGCAGCAGAGTTAGCGGGCTCACCCTTCTAGGACCCCACTGCATCCTCCAGCACCACTTCTAGTCCCCTGCTTGCAGGTGGGAGCACCTGTGCCTCAAAAGCCCCTTTAATGGCGGACACTCCGGTGTCAGACACTCTTCTACTGATCAAAACATTTGAGCCACATTTTTTGAAAACAAGCTCCTCAACTTTATCAATCTGAGGCACTTTGCCATATCCCACACTTTTTGCAGCCAGATCTGGAATTGCCCCAGCAGGGGTTCCACCACTTTTACCCTTATTTTCCTCCACTCTATTCAGTACTAAAGGGAACCAATCCGAAATGTTGCCCCATGTTTGGAAAAGTGCCAAAAATTAATGTATTGGGTTAGAACGGATCCCCCACCCCAGTAGAATAAACTGCCACAACAACACTGGAGCAGTTTTGTGAAAACATGTCTGGATCTGATGCAGTATTTATATTTTAAAATAATTCCTACTACTGTCTGTTCTATTTTTTTAAAATCTTGCTAACAAAGTAGTCAAAATTAACAATTATTTCAGTGCTAAATGCTTGTGCTGGTTTGAGGCTAATTGGAATATTTTAATGAGAAGAATTAGATTATAGGCTGTGAAAAGAAAACAACAGTGATGTCTACTTCATTCATAGGTTTGCTGAGGTATAAAAAACAAGGACATAAACATAGATAAGACAGTCTGAGTCTGTCTGTCAGAGTCTGTTGGTATCTGCCTCTCTCCCTGTGTAGTGGTTTAGCAGTTACCTGCCCCCCCACCTTTTATAAACCCCAGCTAGGACTCAAAAACACTGGAAGTTAATAAATGAAGCTTCATATTTACAGCAATGCACAATATAGAAGCAAATATTTACAAGGTATAACAGATATTTACAGATGTATACAATAAAAAGGTAATACAGACACCACACCCCTCCCAGAGACCAAAATCCCCAACAGAGGGGTAACCAACCACCCCCTACCACCTTTCCCCCTTCCCCAGTCTTATCTCACCACCTGTTGATGCTGCAGATAAGCTGAAGTAGATCGGTCAGGGGGATTAGTGATAGAAAGGAGTTAGTAGTTTTACTCTGAATTAGCTACCAAGACAGAGAGAAAATGAGACCATGCAAGAGAAGCAGCCGCAGTGCAGAACGGTCAGAAGCCATCTGCTATCTGGTTGTTTCCAGAACAGTTCTTAAAAACAACTTTTTTTTTCTTTCTCAGTAAAACTTTTGGGAAGTGACACACTGTGTTTACCTCTCTCAGCCAATAGTCTAATTTCTCAATCAAATTCTCCAATTAGCTCAAACCAACACACCCTGGGGTTTCTGCTTGGATCTGTGTAGCCCAACTAATCATTTATGTTTCTAATCCCCCTGGCCGATCCTTCCAACTCACCTTGCATGTAAGGCAAATTCTGCAAAGAGAAGGTGGAAGAGTGGTTGGGACCCCCTCTTGGGGACTCCGATTTCTGAGAGGGGTATTGTGTTTCTGTATTACTTTTAACTTGTATATTTGTGTATACAGCTGTAAGTATTTGTAATATATTGTAAATATCTGCTTGTATATTGTGCTAAGCTGTGAATATAAAGCTTCATTCCTTAACTTCCATCCATCTGAGTCTCGTCTGGGTGAATTCATTGTGTGTGTAGGTGGGAAACTCCCAGACCATTACATGCTGCAGTCACTCACTGCACTGTCGGCTGCAGCCCATACAGCATGCTTGAGCCCTCTAAAAGCAACAGTTTGAATTTTGAAAAAATAATAAAATGCTGTCTCTTCAGACACTCATTTTACCACATTACCTTCCTCTGCTTATCTATTTTTTCTGTTTTCACCTACTCATCCTTTTTACTATAGTAACTACAATGATTTGATGTTTGATCATGTCCATCTACAAGCTCCAGTCTTTTCATATTTGCACTGCTGTCAGAAGTATGTGGGCTAATACCACAACTAGTGGGAGAGTCCTTCACAGAAGTTGGTTTCTCTTCACTGTGAATGTGCCCATTACCAGAAAGGAGGTGGATGTTTATTTCAGGTAAAGGTTTATCACTGTCACAGAACCCAAAGTTTATTTTTCTAACTTATTTTGGAACATATTTCATAAACTGGAAACAACAGCAAATTTTCCTCTCTCATGTTTTCTACTCTAATCATGGTCTCTGTTAGTAAAAAACTTCTCTTTATGGGGTATAAAATCTCCAGTCTTAAATGGGAGTGACTGTCATAAAATTAGGGTAAACACCCAGGAATTTTATTTCAGCCCTACTTATTGGAACATCTTTATGACATCTTATCAAGTCTACGTAATTTTGCACCATTAGGAATTGATTTCCCTCAGCAATTAGAAATATTCTCCTTTTTGAAACCAATACCAGAGTGTACTGGTCTATTTGGTGCTTCCTGCATCTTTTTAGGTTTGATATTTGCTTTATATCTACTCAATAAAACTATCTCAAGACGTTTCTTAATTCTTCATTAAGAAAACTGTTTCAGAAGACTTACTGTAATTTATTTCCTTTACATCCAGGGACATGCTGCAGAGCTGGAATGAGCAGGAACACCCACCAAAACCAGTTAATTAAGTGTCTGACTGCTCCACAGGATTAAGAGACCTACCAGCAGTTCACCTTTGCACATCTCAAAGCCAGACTGGAAATACAACATTCATACCCCTGTAACATCCCCCTACCTTAAGTATTTCAAGAATCTGTACAGACTTTATTGTTTCTACCTTGTTTAAAAACATATTTGAATGGTAGAAAAATAGGTATCTATAATCTGTCTATAACAGACTCCCACCAGGATATCCGTCTTGTTGGCATTACTCCTGATTCTTAACCAGAAACACTCAACTCTGCTGTCATCATCATTAAGCTCCAGAAAATCCTAGCACTCTCTGACATATGTATAAACATTCCAACTTCTCCCTTTAATGAAAGTTCTCAAAATGCTACTGCACAACCAACATAATTTTATTATGCAGCATCAATGACTTAGTAAGGCAGTGATCATTCCTTATACATAACTGTACAATCAGTTTTCTTCCCCCATCTTTCTCTATTTATGTATCTATTCTCCATTACATCCATCGGAAACTGAAATTCATGTCTGAAGCCACAAGGGAATTTGTACCTTTTCAAAAGACTTATGATGTGCTTTACACAGAAAAGAAAAAAACCCCAGAACTTTCTTATTTCTCTGTTTGAAAATTAGTCATCCATTCTGATGGAAGTACAAGGAGAAAAATTTCCTCCATTGAAGCAAGTACGTTAAACTGCAGCTGAAAGCCTGAAAGTAGTTCTAAGCAAGTCATAATGTCCTTTTACTGTAGAAGTACAGTCAAGCCCCACACCTTCTCAGCTTACCTCCAACAGAGGCAACCACAGTGAGTAAGGGTGAAGTTTTTCAAGGTCATGGAACAAGACTGGCACACTGCCAAGCAGGGTTAACCACTGCTACATACTGTGTGAAGGATACATGAGAGGCATTAACTCCTGTTTCCCACTATATTTCAAACCCAGCTATGGTTTGGTGATGGACACTATCATGGCAAGACATTGCCATTTATGTCTCCAAATTTCCATATGCATATTAATTGCATTTTTGCACTGAAGAAGAAAATTATGAGTCCATCACAAGCACTGTTAAAACTTGCAACTCCTATTTACTGAATGTTTTTAGTATTTGTGTGATATTTCAAACCTTCAAAATATTGTACAAATGTTGAGAAACTGACAGTACTTTGATGAAGCAGATAGATGTTCTCAACTCATTCTAAAAATGTGGGAAAACAATGCACTAAATAGACTGACATACTGAGCCTGCAAAGAATACTAGGGAAGCTCCAGGAATCACATGAGTGAATTGCCCCAGGAGTCAAATGAGATAATTTAAGTATTCCATCTGGCATTAGACCATTTCTATTTTATCATGAAATATCTTTTACTCTTCATTCTGGCTGTTCTTATCAGCTATCCCGCATTACCCTGCCTTTGTTTCTATTGTCCTCCTACTCTCAATCTGCTGATACTGCTTTCAAGTAGGCACATTAACCTGTAGATCCACATCTTATATGCTATGTAGGTATTAAGAAACTTTAGGATCTATTTTTCTTCATCCTTTCTGTATTCTGAAAGTACTGGACCTCTTAACACCTCAATGTACAGACTAGCACAGTGACAGCAAAGAGTCTGCCTATGGTTGGGTGAAAAAGAGTTTTCTGAGTGCCGTGAACATTTGAGACATACAAAGTATTTCCAGCCCAAAGAGGACTAAAAAGTCAAAGCTTTTGTTTTTTAGACCTTTTCCTCAAACTTCCTCTCTACCCAAAGTAAGGAACCAAATCTAAATAAGTAAGTAAACATCATATCTAATCAAATGTTTAGCAATTATTTTGAACGTACCTCTGTTATAATGCTTACAACAAACATGAGCAAACTTTTGAAAGGTCTCTTCAAACCAAGATACTAGAACAGTCTGTTTTGAAAATGTAAAGTGAGATGTTCTGATCAGACAATATTTCAGAGAAATTCAAAGGAATTGTTCATATGTCAGCTATTGCCCACAAACAATACTTACACATTTTCCAAAGATGAGGCAGGTACAGGCAACTTTGAATAAAAAAATCAAAATCCACTCTACCAAAGAATTCCAGAAAGAGACTGGAGGTAAAAATTGAGATAATCCCTCCCTACTCAATTTTTTTTTTTTTTTTAATCACCACTATCCCTCTACATGATACCCTACAGGCTGCCTTTGACTCAGCCAGGGACCATGTAGTATCAACAGTATGAGGCTTAGCCTGACATTAAATATTTTTCTTCTAAGCAAGACTTAATTGACTTTGGCTCAACACCACACAATTCATTGCCAAATGCCTTTCAGTTTGAAGCTGTATCACACATCTACAGGTACTTGAGCACAATGTCAGAGGACACTTACATCCATCTGTGAAAGATTAGTCATATATGCTGTGGATTGGTGGGAACGAGAAACAGATATATCATGTATATTAAGCAGTGTGTAAACAGCATTATAGTGAAAGGGTGTTTGAACCAAAAATCACATATATACTTCTCTGTCTCTGTGTCTCTCTCCATACATACATACATATATATATATATATCCTACACCATTCTGAGCACTGCTTGCTGCACAACAGAAGTGGGTGTTTCCAGGATTTGTAAGGCTTGTGGGGTGCTAGCCAGTTTGTAAAATTCCTTGTTCCAGGGAGGAGGCTGGGCTTTCTTTTTCTGGTTTCCATTTTTGTGCAGGTGGCATGGCACAGGTTCCTGTATGGATGTTTTTGGGTATTTTCCTTGGGTTTTAAAAATTTATCCACCCCCCCACCCCTCTTCTGGTGTAATCTGATATCCTCAGAATAGAGTAGCAAATAATTTGTGTACCTCAACTAAAACTCTCAACTTTCCTTCTGTTATCCCCTATAAATGCAGTAGAGAGAGGGAAAAAGGGAAGGTGGGAGGGTTAATATCTCAGTTCCGACCAGAGATCCTATTAATTGTAAGGCAGTCATACCACTGCCTTTCTGCCTAGGGTCTAAGTCAAACAGCAGAAGGTGGTGCACCAAACCAGCGCACCAATTCTTCAGAAATGCAAACATCACACCAAGGCAGAAACCCTGGTTACTTTCAGTCAATTATTAGCATGCTGATCACGTAGGAGCAAAAATAGTAACTAGGACTTAGCTAGAACAATCAAAAAGATTAGGAAAGAAAACTAGAAAAGGAGATATATCCTGGAGACAGAAAAATTATGTTTATTACTAACTATCAAAATACAGTAGAGATTACAACCAACTTTAATAATCCCCTTCTCTTATTCCATTTTCTTCCATTAAATTATTGATCTTAAAAATGAATATTCCCTTCTAGCAGCAGTGGTTTTCAGAAGTCCCTTAGGCAGATAGACTTAGAGAGAACATTTGGGGAATTAATTTAGGCTGCAAGGAACCTTTGGAGGTCATCTAGTTCAAAACCTGCTCAGAGCAAAGCCAGTTAAAATCGGGTTGCTCAGGTTATTATCCAGTCACGTTTCAAATTTCAGATCTCTTTTAATATCAAGAATCTGTATGCAAGTTATATGTGTCTGCCATAAGAGAGGTGAAAACTCTTTTATACAATATAAAATAGTAGTCAATGGCAGAACATACCATAGAAACTTATTTGAGAAATCATGTATCTTTTTCATGTTGATATCATATTGCTTTTTATATTTGAGCTGATAAGGTATTATTTATTTACAGAAGCAAACAATTGACTGGACATAAAGAATAACTGAATAAAATTATTGTGTAAATTTTCATCAGAATCCATACTTCTTTTGTGCAACTCTTCCTCATTAATCCAGAATACAGGCTGGGATAATGTCCACTTTTTTCTTCTCCATCTTTTTCTTTGCAGAACCAAGAAAATATCAGATAATTTTCTACTGGCAATTTTTTTTCCCTCTTCATAGACTGATATGTATTTGCTCATAGCATGCAATTTTTGAAAGGTAATTTCTTCCACTGTATTTTGTGAACTGCTACAATCATGACAATTAAAAAAAGATACTTACTGACATATGGCAAGGTGAAAGGCATGATGGCGTTTATTCTTTAAAGAACAAAGATGAAGAGTCATTATGCGACTCAATCAAGTAGATATCTTTTGTTTCCTGTCATGATTCGTAACTCTTTTGGTTTCCCTAAAATTCCAAAATTCTTATTAAAGGATCATGATCACGTTCACCAAATTCTCAATATTGCTCACATCAAGATAATTATGTCTTTCAAGCTTTAGCTTTTGAAATGATCTTATTAATAATATATAGAGGTTTTCTCATGTACAACACCACTTTTGTAAGTGTTGCATAAAATGCATTTGTGCTTTAAAGAAAATAAATCTGGATGTCAAAAGCAGGTTGAAAAATTCCACTTCATTTCCCTCCAAGATTAACGCTGGATTTCACTGCACTTATTTGTAAGTAAAAAACAACTTTTGGTCAAAAGAACAGTTGAAATCCATCCAATAAAAGATGCTTTTCAAGAAGCTAAATCCTAAAGAGAATTTATCCTCAGAAGATATAGTAGGAAGGATATGAATACCAAGCTAAGCATGGTTAGATCAGACACTATGAAACTGCAATCTCATTATTCCTCTGTTAAAAATCCCATGTGTAAATACACTCATTTCAACAAAAATCAACCAGGCATACAATGGAAAAAAGCACCACACCTTAAGGAGAGTTGGTCAGCTTGCTAGAAACACAATGATCATCAGAGCAGTTGTCTGAACAGCAGCTGTCTAAACAGCAAACAAGTATTTCTGTCCCCCGTTTCTTCCTGTTTAGTCTTTAGTTTTATACTTAAGAACTGAAGAAATAAGGCAGGAACAAATTTGTAATTCTACTCTTTCTCCTATGTAATAGCAATAACATGGATTCCTGCACATGTAAACAGTATCAGGAGTGATTACTGCAAACTGACAGTGTAATTAAAGTATTACTGACAAAAAAACCCAAACAAACCCATTTATGCAGATATCTTGGATACAAAGCAGTAGCAGGTGGAAAAGAAAAAAAGCAGGTGTGCCTTTTCCTTTCCTTATGTACAATACATCTGTGTTGTGTAATCACAAGTTAAGTGTGCCATATCTACATAGAGTTGCAGGCATGATAATTTGTTTCCCTTAATCAAAAAATAAAATTATAAAATTGCAGGGCTTATAATGAAGAAATAAACCCATCCGATGCTTCAAATATGACTGCCACAGGTTATAAACGTTATCTATACTTGAAATGTTATCTTAGGCTATATCATCAAATTATTCTATTTAAAAATTATCTTTTTTCATGTGACTATGTTCTTAAAGAAAAGTCCTATATTAGAGAAACCAAGGCACTTAAATTTATTTTTTTTTTAACTGTTATCCAACTGTTATACATAATCTTTAATTATGTATCCACAAGTACTCAAACTATTTTATGGAATTAACAACGGTAGAATATTGCCTAAAAATAATGTGAGTAGCATTCATTGTATTTGTGTGATCTTGACTGAAGTTCCCTGTCTCCTCTGGTCAGATATTGAATCATAATTCTTTAGTTTTCTGTTGTTTTTTTGGTTTTTGGGGTTTTTTTAACATGCTTCTAATCCCAGCTCTCTAAACATTTTCTCATCATTCAAGATAAAATCTTTTCCTATTGCATAAATATGTGACAACAGAATGTCACTTGTAGTGATAAAAGGTAACACATCCCCTTATTTTATCTTTAGGCATGATTATACATATCCAAAAGATGACACTTTCAAGAGAAAATCAGACTCCACAAGACTAAAAACCAAGCACCATCAGTAACATCTTAAAAATTAAATTAGCACTTGATTTTGCAAGATGACCCCCTGAGGCATCACAGCAACAAAGTTATGCAAAGCTTCACACAACTGAAGGGGTTCTGTGAAGGATCTGCTTACTGATCTCTGGAAGAAAAGGTCACAGGCTATGCTGGAAGGATTTTCAGTAAGGCTTAAAGGCAGAAAACAGCTGGAAGGAATGAAGAAATATTTCACAGGCAGTAATAAAAATTTTATAGGGTTTTCAAGTCAAGCTGTACAACTTATCTGTTTGTAAAATTGTTCAAGACTTAAGCTCAGTCTAACTATATTGCTCTATAGCATTTGCATTTTAGAATGACCATTAGCTACTCAGTAACATATGTATAAAGAGAGCTTTATTTAGCTTGTTAAAGAAGAAAATGAAGCACTTTAATATAAACTCACAGAATGACTATTCAAAGAGAGAGAATGCAGACAGGGGTTAAAAGCATTAAGAAACCAGAAAATATTTCTTACTGATAAAAATTGAGCTCTCCTCTCCAGGACTCTAATTAGGCCTCTCCCCTTTAAAGAATACCAGTGTTTCTAATTTCCTTATTACTCTTGGGGTAGCTTTCAGGGATTCAGAGGAATACTTAAATACATATTCATAAAAATAATTGAGAAAATATTTAGCATTTTTGAATAGTGGATAAATGCTGAATTAATTCTCCACTTGACTCATGCTTTCATTAATCTTCACTTTAAGGTCACATTGGTTTGCACTCCACTTTGAAGCATTCGAGTATCTCATTTTCTCCTTTTCACTGTCAAAGCTTTTGAAACTTCTAACTGAAGAGTAGTATGCACTGCATGCACTGATGTTGCACAGATGAAAAAAATAGGCACAAGGACTTCTTTATACTGCTTCTTTTCACAAATATAGCTACCAGTTCAAAATGATAAACCAGTTACAAAAATCCTTTTTGACAAGCACATGATTTGGAACTCTTGCCAGCAGTCTTCTGCAGCAGGCTGGTGGTAATCATTCACTTTTCATCACTGTCTCATTCTACTCTTAGTATGACAGCTTTGCTATCCTTTTCTATCTCCATGTCCTATATAAAATCTGAAGTTGTGTTCCCATTTATCTGGGATTTGTCAGTGGAAATACATTACTGTGAGTGATTTGAAGAGTTGAGTTGAACTATGTTTCTCGATTATTTTTTATTTTTTTGCAATGAGTTTTGTGTTTTCTCCCCTAGCCTCACTGATTATTATCCCAGTAAGGAGCCAGTTCCAGCAGCAGAAAAAGTAGGCAGTACTCTAGGGCGGTCAACAGCTTCATTTTTTTGTTCTGTATAAGAAAAGAGATGGACCGACTGTGCTTGCCCAGCTGGTCTCTGGCTTCTACTTACACAACTTTGCCCACTGCTGGTAGAGAACCCAGGGTAAAAAAGACACATCTCTTGCCAGTAGTAATACCATTATTTAGTATCAACAGGAGCAGAAAGTCACTTCAGTTTCCACCTCCTTCAATACCTCCTCTTCACAGGAGAATATCCAACCCTTCACTCAGTTACTGACCTCACCACTCCAGCAGGTCTATATCACTAAATAGTGAGGAATACTGAAAGAAGCAGAGGGACAAGAGGGGGAGATGACTGCAAGGGGCAAGAGATGTAGTGGCCATAAAGGTAAGAAAGATCTTAGAAGGACTGTGACACAGGCTGAGATTGGAGAAAGAGAAAAAAAAAGAGTGATGCTTTAAGTCTTCTAAAAATTGAGGACTCCTCCTTGCCTGTAGCAGTATGTTGTCCACTAGCATAACTTTTTGATTAAAGTCTGCCAAGCCTTACTAGTTCCTTCTGCCACCAATCAAAAAACAAGCACTGTTGCTACTGTGGAGAAAACACGATTGGGCTGTAACAGAAACATTAAACTGTGGATCAAACAATGTCCAATTTCATAGGCAGAATTCTCCATCTTCTTTAATATTAGCCCATAGTTTGCTGATTTCATGGTTGCCTAATATTCTCCTCTGCTGCCTCAAACTCCTCTCAGAAATTATATTTTTATATGCTCATAATTATACTGCATGTCATGTCTCATAATTACTCTTGGAGGACGGTACAACTCAGAAGAGCACAAGAACTAGAGAGATTTTAGAGCTCTGTCAGCTGTGCCCCTTCAGCTTGTGTCCTTTGTAGGACAACAGGTCAGCAGCACCAGTAACTCCCAGTGCTGTTCAGTTACACCAGTAATGCTCAGTTTAGGGCATCTCATAGAATGGAGAGAGTTGGAAGGGAGCTCTGGAGGTCACCTGGACCAGTCCTGCTAAAGAAGGTTCACCTACGGCAGGAAGCAAATGTCATTTGATAATGTTATTAGACATTAGCAGCAAAGGGCATCTCCAAATATACCATCAGCAGCTTCACATTTACAACAATCAATCAAAACAAACCAACCCCCAAACAAAAAAAAAAACCAAATCAATTCCCCTACCCTGAGTAACCCCTCCCCCATTTGCTGAAGCAGCATGATATGTTTTTTCTGTTTGTCACTTTTTTGCTGTTATGCTTCCCCACCCTCCATGTACTTCCCAAAGCAGCATGTGCTTGGTGATGCCTAAGTTTTTTTCCCACTTGAAACAATTAGAAGACAATTAATCACAACCCTTAACCTCAGGCTGTTGTCAACAGCTGTCTCTCAATCATCTAATCTCTAATGATGCAGATTTTTTTCCATACAAATCCATATTAATTTGTTCCACACAATACCTCTTCCATAGAACAGTCCATAACCTGTCTCCCATATTTAATTAACTCAGAGCCATTAAGCCTGAAATATGTTAAAACAGTTTACTAGTTCAGAGATGGTCCTAACATTACCCCATTTTCTAGAAAAACTCCACTTCTTGTATTGACTTCATTGACTTTGGAACTTCTTTTTCACAGTTACTACTTTGACAGGTAGGAAAATCAACTAATTTGTTATTAACTTTTAGTGGATGTATTTATACACCACGTATACCTTCTGATTAGGTTTACAACCTTTCCCTTAACCTGCAGTAAGCAAGCCATCAGCTGACCATGAATTATCCCCATCATGTTTTCTTCATAGTAGGCAATGGTTGGGACCACTCATTGCAGGGAACAGTTTGAGAGTAACTGATTTAGAAGACAAAGCACAGCTTGGATATGTGCCCTCCATGAGAAAGCCTTGCAGCTCCCCAAGGACCTCAAGCCACAAGAGAACACTCACAGTATGTCCACAAATGAGCAGGGAATGTTGCATACCCACTTAAGACCTTTCTTCAATGCATATATCTGTGTAAGTTTTGTGCTGTTGTTGCTTTTCAAGCTTTTACATGTACTAATGCAGAAGATAAGACTGAGAATTCCTATGCTCTGGAGAAAGAATGCAGCCAAGAACTGTGACAAGTGAATTTTACATCTTATGAGTTCTGCAGAGCTGTTCGAATATATTACTGGAGCAGACTGCTAGGCTACTTGATAAGGAAAATTGCTGCAACTAGGATAAAGTCCATCAAATTAGATCTCCTCCTCCTCCCAGAAGAGGCAGAAAAAAATCCATGCTTATAATTATTCCTAACAGAAGTCCATATTTACACACTGCATGGCATTGAAACTACCATCTCAACTCCCTTGAAAATGTTTTCTCAGGTACTGTAACAACTGCAATTTTTAAATTGTCTTTCACAAGGCACACTATGGTGCCAGTAAAACTCAACACACTGTCTGGAAAGTTATCTGTAAAAGCCTCCAAATGGCATTTTAAGAGAGAGAAAACTGTTTGAAACCAGTGCACGGGTCAACAAATCAAATGAAAAAAAACACTTAATTTTCTTCCTCTCTGTCAGTCTGACTGGTTCAGCTACAGATGGCATGATGTTATCTCCCCTCCAAGTCACTTTGTCGACTGACTCGTTCAAAAATTAATTGAAAGAAGTAGACTCCATAATTTCAAAAGAAATAGTCTCAGCAGGTGAGTAAGCTTTGTCAAGATTGATTACTGTGTATTGATTTTCCAGCAATTGTACCAGTTACACTCCACGAGGCCACCTGCACATTAACCTAGAATCCATAAAATCACCTCAGGCTAACATCTATTGAGAGGTTTGTATTTTCAGAGAATGCAGTCTTTAGCTCCTTTCCTCACACACACACATTCAACAGCATTGATTTGGACAGTATTCACTTTGTACTTTCCCATAAATAATTATTGCTTTTACTTTCACTTTTCAGGAAGAATAAATACCCAGGAAAAGAACTTCATATAACCTGATGCTTACTTAATTGTAAATACTGTAAAGACAGTTAGCTAGGTTCTCCCATGATATTAAGGAAAGAGATGCTGGATGCAGAAACAGTAGCATGGCTTACTGTGGCCTGGAAGCTTCCGCCTGGTCTGTCTGAAGCTTCTCACCACCTTCCACTTCCATGGTGCAGTAGACAATTCGATTGGGAGCAACTGACTTCAAACCTTGCACCTCCATTATAACAATCTGAGGAAAAGAAAGCAATAGTTTATCCTTCAGAAAATATTACATAGCACAGCTATTGCTGCACTAAGCTCCATGCAGGTTAATAAAAAATTCCCCATCCCACTCAAATCATTGCAAACAGATGAGTTTTTGTCTTCTTTCCCCACTTTCAACATCATATAGTAGGAATTGAAATATTTGTCCTGCTTCTACTTGAACAACCAAACACTCACTCCAAACATAATATAAATGTTAAGTCTAAATCTTAATACATGAGTAAATGGATCTTTTAAGCAGTCATTTAAGGATAGAATGAACATGTTGCTAAGTAAACTGTAGACTGTAAACATGACAAGTAAGTACACTGATCACATCTTGAAAGGTTAATCGTGATGCTGTAACTCCAGAGGTTGTAACCCTTGAATCTCAGAAATGATTTGGTGATGTGCTAAGCATGAGGCAGGTCAGAGGACTGATACCAGTTCTTGCAATTTTTTTTCTCCTGTCACTTATCTATTTTTCTTCTCCCAGCTCCGTACTTGCAGTCAGGTTCAGTGTGCATATGGGGGATGGGGCTGGGCTAGATAAAGAGAAAAAGTCACCTCTACCAGCTGCACACTGAGTAATTTCCTCACCAGGGAAATTCTGAGCTTGGCAGATACAACAGTTTTTCAGCTCCTCTAAACTACTCAGAAGAGAAAAATACAGCCTTACTTCAAATGTTCTCTGCCTTTTATAAACCTTACAGTTTGTCACAGTGTGAAATTACTGGAATATTTACACTTCAGATATTTCTAATGCAGAGATTTGAGAAGAAAGTCAGGTTTCCCTGTTTGCTTTGTAAAAGCTGTTTTCCTTTCCAGCCCTGTTTGGGTCTATGAGAAGAAACTGAGGAAAATATACTCCATTTAATCAGTTCTCATGTTTTCACAGAAATTCCTATGCCTCAGCTTCCATTCCCTTGTCCTGTTGTTGGGCATCACCAAGAAGAGCCTGGCTCCATCCTCTTGGCACTTGCCCTTTACATATTTATAAACATTAATAAGGTCACCCCTCAGTCTCCTCTCCTCCAAACTAAAGAGCCCCAATTCCTTCTGTCTCTGTTCATAAGGGAGATGTTAATCTTTGTGGCTCTGCACTGGACTCTCTTAAGCAGTACCCTTGAAATGAGGGGCCCAGAACTGGACACAATATTCAAGATGCAGGCTCACCAGGGCAGAGTAGATGGGGAGGAGAACCTCTCTCAGTGTACTAACCACAGCCCTTCTAATACACCTCAGAATAGTATTGGCCTTCTTGACCACAAGAGCACATTGCTGGCTCATGGTCAACCTTCAAGTAGTTATCAAAATGATCAATGGCCACAGAGACAGCCTTGTAGCTAATATTGCCTATATGGTTTTACTACATGCCAAATAGATGTCCTTGTTGAATGCAGACTTCATATTTATTAATTTTTATGCTGATCTTTCTTTTCCTTGATTATCCAATTGCCCAGTACATTTGTTCTTGGCAGCAATTCTGGATGCCAGTAATGGAAAAATGTTGCATTTCATTAGGAAGGAAACTGTCACTAGTTGATTTAGTAGCTCATTAGCTGATAACAGCTTCCTAAATATTGCTTGTCTATTTCTGAAACTGTCCAACAGCTGAAGAACATAAGCAATTAAACCTTCTCCTGCAACTTGGATATTTTATTTATTTTGCAAATTTCTGAAAACAGGCTATTTGAGAAACATCCAACTTGTGAAACCAGTCACTGTTGCTCGCAGTGATGGATAGGGGTGTTTCTTCTCTCAGTCAGCAAGGTCCATTCCCACAAAAACATTATAAATGTTACTAAACCCTTTTGCTGTTCTGTTTTAAGAATGACTTGGATTAGCAGAATGAACCTCAGTCACTTTCCCCCTGCCACGAAGGTTTTACTGACTTCTTTTACTCTGTCCTAATATTTAGACATATTACAGATTTCCTGTTTGCCCATGTGCCCGAGCAGCAGCCATCTTCAGGGGGGATTTTGCTTGTTACTCGACAATTTATTTACAACCAGAAAAGCCATTACATGGATCTGGTTATGTATTATGCATTATGCAAGAAACATGAAAGTGTGCCCATACAATCTCACATTCTCAAAAAATTAAAGTATTATGTCTCCAAGGAACTGCAAACAGCTTTTTTTATTTGCCCATTTGCACAGAAAAAGAATTTATGTTCCATTTTTAAGTTAAACAAATATCACTTCAGCTATTTCCTTTTGCCCCATATGCTCTGAGATTTAGCCTCCCTAGAGGCTGAAAACACATTCTTGTCCAGCAAGAAACTCAACTTACATGGTTAACATCATGTTTGAAAACAAAATTTTGTACTAAAAATTGTTGCATGTAGAGTAACAGTTTAAGTCTTTGCCTTGCACATAATGAAATGCAGATTATTAACCCTGCAGAACATTTACGTGTTCTTTTTATCATTGATGGGGAAGAAAAAAAACTGAGAAAGCAAAATGACCAAACCTAGTCTACATTTCTGATGTGAAAAGAAAAGAGCTGTAAACAAAGCAAAACTGTTCTAAGTTTACTGAAAATTACATCCATCATTTTGCATATGCCGGTTGTTTCAGTCTTTTACTGTGCTTTTCTCCCAAAGATACTGTAATTTTTAGTTCATACTTAATATTTCTCTCTAGAGGCATAAAGAAAGCTTTTCTTTCTCTTACACTCCTCACCACTGAGGAAACTTAGAAGACAGAGCTAATAACAAAACAGTACCAAAACAGAGATATCCTAGTAACTTGAACTGTCAAGAAGTTTTACATGAAATATGTGATTACCTCTAATGTGAACGAGAGGACAACATCAGACTTTGACAGCTGAACCTCATTTTCATCTCCTATGTCCAAGAACGCAGAGTTCTGTGATCGCTTTAACTTCTGCAGTTTAAATTCAGGCCCACCTTTAGACACTGGAAGACTTTCCAAATTTGCCATCAGCAAATTCACTGACGAGCGCAACTCTTCTATGTACATGCTCTCCATTTCTCTTGTTACAAATTTTGGGAATTTTCTTTCCTTGAAAGAGATATTTTATAAGTTAGGGAGGAGAAAAAAATCATCCTACATTATATATCATGTTTATTTACTAATTTGCTCTCAGTTAAAGCATATTTAATAAAAATAAAAGTCTTAATTCTTTAAAACAGCAATGGAGAAGGCTAAATTTTACAAAAAGAAGTGTAATTTCAATTGAGAATTCCATCATATTCCTCAAATATAATGGAGAAAATATTTCTCTGAACATGTAACAAATATAGTGTCAGAAGCAAATGCTTCTGGTTGTGTAGAAACACAACCTCCTGCCATTCTAAAGCATTTAACCATAAACACAGATTGAATATATATATTAGATATTTCTAATACATAAGTTTTAAACCCCTCAGTTGGCAATAAACCTTTAGTGTTACTTTCCTATACTTTATAAAATGAGAAACTGTCCACTAATAATTGTGTTATTTCATTTATTTCCCACACTACCAAAAATAAGTCAATCACATTCATGCTCTCAACAACCACCATGACTTGAAATTCCTATCATTGTTCACATCCATTTTTAATAATGGGTCATTTGTTTTAAAAGTAATGCTCAATTATTACACAGGGATTGCTTTAAACAGAAATGCTAGAGAGACCTTAATAACTTTTTTCCTGTGTAGGAGTTAGATATTAGTGTTTAAATACCATGAGAGAACATATAAAGGTATATAACACATATATGAACAAGGTCAGATTCAATTTTATGCACAGTTTCTCTTGATATTGAATATAGAACAGTTACGGAGAATATGCTACTCAAGATTAAACTGTCATGGAAGGCCAAAATAGGTCTGAACATGTCCTGGCTTGCCCAGACATGTTTTTTGCTCTCCCTCCTTCTGCTGATGGGAGAAGCAACCATGGGAAAGGAGGACAGAAGGGCCTGGTACCTCCATGTCTGTCCAAACTTGTTTACAGGATACCCACACATGTGTATACACTTGTGTTCTGCCCTAAAAGGTAAAAGCAAGCCCTGTCTTCACCTAACATGGTTAAGCTTGGCTAACTGCCATTCTGATTGGCTAATCTGTGTCCAAAGGCCCATTAGACTCAGGCAGAGACGAGCAGGGTGACACAATATGCTGCTGCCATTGCTTTTGTCTAACGTGCTCTCTGCTTCTGGCAGTGATTCTGCCATTGCCTTCTGCCATTATATCCTGCCATGCTCTGCTCTGCTATAAGCTGGCTCTGCTTCATAACAACAAGCCCTGATACTTTGGGTTTGTCTGCCTGGAATCTGCTTTGAGTTTACCAGGAACAGGCCTTAAGTGCCTCCATGTGACAGGCTTGCTTAGCCTGCGTGACATCATGCCAAGACTACACATCTGCAAGACACCCTGCCTGCAAGTCTTCTGCCAAGACTGAGAGTTCTGGAAGGGACGCAGATAGTCCAAAAGGAACCACGACCAGATCAGAGATCGTCTGCTTCTCTTCCAGCATCCTGATATGAGCCTGGGAAGATCAGAAGTCCCTCAACAGCTGACAAGACACCGACAGAACTCCCAGCAAGTGTTTGGGTACTGTCTGAAGCTGTAGTTAGCCCAGGAGTCCACAGGTATTAAGTAAATACTCAAAAGCCTCTTTAGCAAATCTTTAGCAAAGCTCTGTAAAAATTCTGTAATTGAATCCAAGCCTTCTGTCTTACACAGAAAGGAGCTTCTTGAGTCCATCTAATGGGCAAGAGGTATAATTAACTGCAGGAATCTCTCTCCAGTTCAAGGGAGTTTAATGGTTTAATGTTTGTATTATTGCTAGTGTTTATTAAGTGTTGTAGATTCTGCTATTTCGTTGTATAAAGATTCCATGACTGTTGCAAAGAACCTATTATTATTAAAAATTACTGGGTCCTGAATATAAAAATTAATAAACAATATTAATTTTGAAAAAAATACTATCTTGCATTCCATTAATACCCTCCATTACATTATACAAAACCAAATTATTTTAAAGCACTTTAAAAATGTAAATGAGAAACAAATACTAGTCCCCATATATTGTCTAATAGGCACCTTGCTCCTAAAGCAGACAACGGTTATTTTCACCTACGACGAGGAGTACCATAAAAAGTTTTACATTAAAGCCTTTACGGATTATTTTGTTTCAATAATGAAGAACACACAAGTTGACTGTGACCTAAAAGACCTTCAGCAAGTCAAGTGCTCTGGCTCATTACTGCATTACAGTGCCAGTGTGTTATAGATTGAAAAGGAAAAAAGTTATTTACAGTTAAAAAACAAATCCACGGGGTAAGGTTCAGTTCAGGGTGCTCAATATCAAATTCCCTCCCTCCCCATTTTAGAGTGTTTTTCAAACTGTACTTTACCCTGTGAGGATCATTCAAATAATAATATACCAACACAGAAGACAGAGAAGATAGATTGCTATTATGTTGTTAAAATATCTTTCTACTTGTTAAGATGTTTTGTTTGCTCCAGTGTAAAAATTAAGGACTTCCATACTGCCTTTTGCTGTTTATTTTTATGACTATAATCTTCCATGATTTAAGACAGCACTACGAACATTTCTGAAAAATCTGAGTGCTTGTACCCACTTCTCTTCACAAAACAAGGGCAAGGATCCTCCATAAAAGCTCTGAGGCATAGAAATCTCATCCTTCAAACTCCCCACTTTTTTCCAGTGAATTTATAACAAACTGCTATAGCACACAACATTTAAGGTAACTTAGAGACATAACGAAAACAGTGAGGCATTCCCACTGCTCTTCAGCATATATTCACAGGAACACATGATTTGAAAAAACCCTGTCATCTGAAGAACACATGCCCCAGCACAGCACTTGAATATTGGGAGCTCTGATTGCAATGTATGGGAATATACACTGAAACAAAGACAGTGGAGACAGACGTGAGACACTGATCAGCCTGGTCTTGTGGAAGGTGTCCCTGCCAACTCCAGGGAGGTTGGAACTAGATGATCATGAAGCAGTAGAAGTTAAGGTCATCAGAGCAACTAGAAGGAGGAATTCTAAGCTTTCAACCGTGGACTTTAGGCATGCAGACTTTGATTGCTTCAGGGACCTGCTGGCCAAAGTATCATGGGACAAAGCCTTAGATGGAAGAGGGGATCAGGACAGTCGGTTCAAGGATCACCTCCTCTTTGTCCAGGAGCAGTGTATACCAACAAAGAGAAAAACAGGAAAGAATGCCAGGAGGCCTGCTTGGCTGAGCAAGGAGATCCTGAACATGCTATGCTATCACTCAAGAGGAACCTCTACAAGGAGTGTACGAAAGGACAGCTACTATGAGTGGTATACAAAGAAGCTGCCTGAGCAGCAAGAGATCTTGTTAGGATAGCCAAGGCCCAGCTTGAATTGAATCTAGCCAGGGAGGTCAAAGGGAGACACACTACTGAGACAGAAGAATAGTTAAGGGGTGATTTGGTATAATCAGCATAGCTTCACAAAGGGCAAATCTTGCCTGACAAACCTGGTGGCCTTCTGTGAAAAGGTTTCAAAATTAATCGATGAGGGGTGAGCAACTCATGTCATTTATCTAGACCTGAGCAAAGCCTTTGACACTGTCCCGCACCACATCCTGCTCTCCAAGCTGGTGAAACATGGGTTTGATGGGTGGACCACCAGATGGATAAAGAACTGGCTTGATGGCTGCATGCAAAGAGTGGCTGTCAATGGCTCCATGTCCAAGTGGAGACCAGTGACAAGCGCAGTCCCTCAGGCATCAGTCCTGGGACCAGTCTCGTTCAACATCTTTGTGGGCGAGATGGACAAAGGCATTGAGTGCACCCTCGGCAAGTCTGCTGATGACACCAAGCTGTGTGGTGCAGCTGACACATTGGAAGGCAAGGATGCCATTCAGAGGGGCCTTGGTGAGATGAAGACCAAGGGCAAGGCCCTGCATTTGCGTCGAGGCAGTCTCAAGTACCAATATAGGCTGGGCAGTGACTGGCTTGAGAGCAGTTCTGAGGAGAGGGATTTGGGGGTGCTGGTGGACGAGAAGCTCAACATGAGCCAGCAGTGTGCTCTTGCAGCCCAGAAAGCCAACCAGATCCTGGGCTGCTACAACAGGAGTGTGGCCAGCAGGTCAAGGGAAGTGATCCTTCCCCCCTACTCCACACTGGTGAGACCCCACCTGGAGTACTGCATCCAGTTTTGGAGCCCCTATTACAAGAGGGATATGGATGTGCTGAAACGTGTCCAGAGAAGGGCCATGAGGGCTGGAGCACCTGTCCTATGAGGAGAGACTGAGGGAGCTGGGCTGCTTAGTCTGGCAAGAAGGCCTCAAGGTGACCTTTTTGTGACCTTTCAGTATCTTAAGGGAGCCTAAAAAAAGGTGGGGAGGGACTTTTTAGGATGTCAGGTAGTGATAGGGCTGGGGCAATGGAGCGAAGCTAGAAATGGGTAGATTCAGACTAGATGTCAGGAAGAGGTTCTTCACCATGAGGGTGGCAAGACCCTGAATGGGTTGCCCAGGGAGGTGATCAAAGCCCCATCCCTGGTGTTTAAGGCCAGGCTAGATAAGGCTCTAGACAGCCTGATCTAGTGTGAGGTGTCCCTGCCCATGGCAGGGTGGTTGGAACTAGATGATCCTAATGGTCCCTTACAACCCTGACTGATTCTATGATCCTATGATCTTTCAAGTCCCTTTCAAGCCAAACCATTCTATGAATATGTATACACTAGCTAGACTATTTTCAGATCTTGCCCTCGACCTTAGTATCAGAAGCTGGAAACTCATGCTATGTACCATCCCACTTTATCTCATATGAAGACATGATATTGGTACATGAAAGCAACCACTTACCCTCGCCATTTGTTCTGCCAGCTGTAGTCGTCCATCTAGTTCACGTCTGATCTGGGCTGCTTGCTCATCTCCGTTATCCAGCTTGGATAGAGAAAAAGACCCACAAAGTTAACTGAGAAATATGCACTGCATTTTAACTTTATAGCAAGTAATGTAGTTAAAAACAAGACAGCATAATTTTCATCTTAAAATCAGTGGAACATTAAACAAATACATGGCTTTGAATCTTATTTCCTTACAGAAATAGCAGCTGAAAACATTTCTCCATGAAGCAAAAAAAACAGACTGATAGATCAGCTTAGAAAATGTTTGCAAGAAAACCTGCTATTTGGTGCCATGAGTTCCTGTGTAGGAATATATAAGTACATAGAAAGAAAACTGTGTGGCTGTGCCTTTTATGTATTCTACTACTTCACTTGTATAGCTCTTTTCCCCAAATATTTGGCCAACTGCTTACATCAAGGCATACCCAATTTGGGAGCCTTCACTATTTTTATACCTAGGGAAAACAATGACTAAATGTTTGACTTTTTTCAAGGAGGTAAAGGAGAAATCTCTTCAGCTCAACAGAACAGCCACAGCTCAATAGAAAGGAGACTCCCCAACTCATTTTTCACCTGTTTACTTGTTGGGAAGTGCAGGTGAAGTGGGGCTTAACACATTGACCAGGTTAAGAGGACGAAGAGGTCAGGAACAATCTGGAAAAGATCAGGCACAGTTTGCCTTCTTACGTGAATGAATTTCAAACAAGGACAGAAACAACACCCCAATGGAGGGCCCTCTCTGTCCCTAGGGCTAAGCACAGGCAACGTGACATGCTGACACAACTCAAGTGCATTTAGTATACAGCTAAGGTGTAAGGATATTTTAATTGCTTGTCACTAAAAAAATGCCTAAAGACTGCTATTCAGTGCATCAAGCCAAATATATAACACCAACTCCTCTTCAATGTGCCTCAGCTAAATCTATTAGCTATTATTGAACCACAGCACTCATGATTATTTTTTTTCTTTCAAACTCCAGTTTTTAAAAAGGATTAAGAATACATTATCTAGTGCTAACAGGCCAATTAAAACACCATGCTTAATGCAAATTTGACCACATTTAGCAACAGGATTAAAAGTTTTCCACCGCTAGTAGGAATTGATGACAGAATATGCAATCTGTCAACCTGTGTAATCTGGGGTTTCACAAGATCCTTGCAAGAACTGATCCTGAACACCACAAAGGAAGGTGGTGTCCCCAAAACAGGCTCAAGTTTAAACTAGAGCGCATAAGATGGACTGTGCTCCAGAATGGAGGATCTCCCTGTGAAGTGTGTCTTTAAATCTGCTTCTAGTTTGTGATCTCAAGCAGCTACAACATTCATTCTCAATTATATTTTAGAGTTTTTTAGAATACAATTATAGTATTTCAAATAAATCCCCAAATTAGTATTTTTCCATTTCTTAACAAAGAAATTCTATTTTCCATCATATTATTACAAGACCTTTTTTTTCCAATTGTTTTTATTTAATCAGCAAGAAAGTCAACCTATGAAAACCAGTTGTGTTTTACTTTTTGGGTGATGAGGACAATATTTCAGTAATACATCCCATGCTAGGCAATTGCTTGAAAAATACCTGCTTGAAGGTAATTCTGATGACTGAATTTTTATTTCTACAAGGAGAGTGTGGGAGAGCAGAACAAAGCTGAAAGTTAAATGACTGCATCTAATATTAACTTATTGAAGAAGCAAAAAATGAAGGCCTGACTTTTTTTTTTCTTAACTGTGCATTGCTTCCCTCTATTTATTTGTATTGAGTATTTCAAATTGTGCTGATTTACTAATTTTTAAACATCAGTCTTCTTATATACATAGACTATTTTCAAGGCTTTCTTAATGTATGTATGCAATGATGTAAAGTACAGAAAGAAGTTGAAGTGGTGGAACATCAAAGAACGCTACTTTACTTGTAGAAAAGAGCCCAGATAAGAATGACTGGTAGGTCATTTACAGTTGTAATAAGAGGGAATATTATTGATATTAGTATTTCTGCAGAACACATAACGAAGTGACAATGAAAAAACAAGTAACTATTATTATATCATGTTCCATGCAAGGTCATTCTACTTGTTTTTATTCTAAATTCAACAAAATGCAAGAAAATCAACATTGCAAGCAGAGCAGTCAGTGATTATAAATGTGTAATCAGTCAAACTTTATATAATCTACTGAATCTCAAATGACAATACTGAGTAGATTCTGAAAATGCACACAGTATTTGGATTCTGAGTTGTGTCCTTCTGTCCACTTTTTCATATAGGGAAGACACTTGATATATCCCACTGTATGTGTGGGAAACAGTAGCAAGAGTTATCATTAAGTGTAACATTTTCCTGAATTCCTTATTCATGGAGTAAACTTGTACTCATAATATCTGTGGAATACAGTTAATAACAAGCACTACATATATTTTCATATGACACTATACACAGAAATTGATGTAACACTGCAGAATAGCAACTCAGACTTTTCTCCATATTGCAACCAAATTTTTTGGGTTTTTTTTAACAGAAAAATAATTGCAAATCACTTAAAATTAAAGCAAAGGGGGTTTGGTTTTGTTTGTGGGTTTGTTTGTTTGCTTGCTTTTATAGAATAGTTGGTATTTACATTAAATCAAATAATCATAGAATCATAGAATTGTTTAGGTTGGAAGGAACCTCAAAGATCATCCAGTTCCAACTCACTGCCATAGGCAGGGACACCTTCCCTAAAACAGGTCACTCAAGGCCTCATCCAGCCTAGCCTTGAACACCTCCAGGGAGGGAGCAGCCACAATCTCCCTCGGCAACCTGTTCGAGTGTCTCATCACCCTCACTATAAATAATTTCCTCCTAACATTCTGTTTAAATCTCCCCTCTGCTAGTTTAAACCCATTCCCCCTCGTCCTGTCATTACAAGACCTTGTGAACAGCCCCTCCCCAGCCCTCCTGTAGGCCCCCCTCAGATACTGGTAGGCTGCTATAAGGTCTCCCTGAAGCCTTCTCTTCTCCAGGCTGAAAAGCCCCAATTCTCTCAGCCTGTCCTCATAGCAGAGGTGCTCCAGCCCTCTGATCATCTTTGTGGCCCTCCTCTGGACTCTCTCCACAGTTCCACATCCTTCTTGTGCTGGGGGCTCCAGAACTGTACTCCAGGTGGGGTCTGATGAGAGCAGAGTAAAGGGGGAGAATCCCCTCCCTTGCCCTGCTGGACAAAGTGGGAATGCCCTGATATGCTCCACAATTCTTATTATAGGTTATTTTCAGTTGTTATGCAAGTGTTGATTTCTAAAAGACAGAATGAAGTTTTCTGCTCCAATTTTCTGCTTTAACAATTTAAACCAAAACACTCCATGGCTTCTGAAAAGGCCATGGAAAACAATACCCATAACAAGAAAAATGGTGACCACCTTGTCAAAGAGCTCTAGCACCATCTTGTTTTGATGCAAGGATCAGAAATTTAGCATGGTCCATCTGTGAAGATCAGCTCAACTCTGGCCAGCTACAAACCTTTGAAAATTCAACTTTGCAGGAGTCAGGCTAGAAACAGCCACTAACTCCAAAAGAAGCTAAAGCAGATTCAGCATTCAGAGCCATCTTCAAAGATGTGTTGCTGTCTATCTTGAACATGGATGCAGTCTATGCTCCTCAGATTATTAGCTCATTTAAGAAAGACTCTAAGTTACCAGAGTTAAAAGTAATTATTTGGATCAACAGTGTGATATTGTGCTTGACAAACTTGCTTGATTTTTGTGCCTAAACAGCACAGAATAGAAACACATCTGAATGAATTAACATTTCTAAATTGAACAGGTTGGAAAAGACTTCACATGTTGAGATCCCTATTTAAATAACTTAAAAAAAAAAAAAAGCTGTAACATATCTGTTTATTTTGGTACAAAAGAAAAATAGCACAGTGGCAAAAAATCTGGTTAATGTGCAAGAGTAAATTACGCTAAAAGAGGTACTAATGACGTCAAAAGGTATTGCACTAAAGCTCATAGCACTTATATGCATTCTTCTATGTACAGAGTCAAATATCCCACACCCAAGAAACAAGACCAGTTTGATTATTTATGAGTAGTGACCTGCTGCAAGTTTTCTTTACATTCACAAGTGTTAAAACTGCAGTTTAAACACAGTTTCTCCAAGTGACTATTTCATTAATATTTGGTTAGTTTCCCGGCAGCGTTTCAATTCACAGTAACATTAATGTGAAACTATGTTTACTTGCCCATAGGGATATTAATTTCTCTGCATTTAATAACTATCTTGACAGTACATGTATCTTAGGACTTGCTCTTCTTCCTGCATCACAAAATCCAGTATTTTCACTCTGTGTGACAGTAATGGTAGGTTTTTCTTTGTAGTCGCTTTTTGCCACAAGTAACCAAGACTCAGCCCTGCTGAGCTGACAGGTTATTTGTGGATGCCCACATAAAGTAACCTGCAGGGTCCCTCTTTGACTACTATCTGTCAGCTAGGCCAGAAACTGTCAACCTACACCAAATGGAATAAACAGCTTGGATTTAAAGCATTGTGATAAAGCAATGCTGAAAAGCCAAGGATTTCTAGAAGTAATGGCATTCAGAAGAGAAGAGAAAGTGAAGGCCAGAGAAATCCTAGTGTTCAAATCTGACTGTCAATCAAGTAAGCAGCAAGCAGAGAGTAGGTGTAGCAGATGCACATACCAGCATTTTCCAGATTGTTTCCACTGTTACTCTTATTTGACTCTAAAATAAATAGAATTTTGCTTTAGACAGACCTGTTGTCTCTGAAACCTGCAGGATTTATTCTTGTTCTTATCTTTACACAGATAAAGTTGCTATAAAGGAACAGACTGGGGAAAACTAGCATCTAGGTTGTTGTGGAGCCATCATACACTGAACATGAACAGCCTGGAGAGATTCCCAAAGCTTCCCAAGCTGGCGAACCAAGATTATCAGCTAGATAGGTAAACAGATTAACAACTTCCAGGTCAGGCCTAAACTAGAGCACTCAGCTCCAGTCTGCAACAGGGGGCACTTTTTGGACATGAATTCTATAGGACTTCTGAAGAATGAAGTTGTGACAGAAGTAAATTGTTTCCACTACCTAGAGGAGACAAAAAACAGATTTGAATAAAGGGCAGGATACATGAAGCTTTCTGAATGGCTTCTGCTGGACCTTTTAATAAACAAGCAAGAAAGACACAGCTGTTAAAGTAAGGAAAAGGTAGTCACTCCTCTATTTCAAAGGAGTCTATGCCATTTAAATTCTATTTTAAAGTACTTTTCTTGCTTGTGTATAGAATCTAAGGAGTATTTAGCTTCATAACACAGATTAATAATGAGGTATGTAAATGTAACAAATTGCTAGTTCTAGCAAATAAACTCAGAGGTGTTTTAGATCATGTGCAACACAGAATCAAAGTAAAATATAAGAGCAAGGATGTCAGTGAGATAAAAGTCTAATAAAGGTTAAAATAAAGAGGAGAAGAGTCCTTTATTGAAATAATTTCTCTTGTGAAATATACGTATTTTCAGTTAATTGTAAATCAAATTCAGCAACTACTTAAAGCATTGCTACTTCCAATTTTTCACAGCAAGTAGTCTAATAAAAGCTATCAGGTTCAAAGTCCATATAAGGTGTTCGAACAACTTAATGCACCATCAAGCCTCACAGCCTTTTCTTACCTATTTTACTCAGACATTATTTTTCCCAGACATTTGGCTAAGCTGATCACTCAGTTTTCCTGCAACACTGTGCTAGGACAAAACCCAAACATCAGTTGGGATTAATTTAATACAAATTCTTAATGACTGCTATTATTATTTCCCCCTCCCTCCCCCTTTTATGCTTTTTGGTGGAAGCCACAGTTTTCCAGTAATATAAATATTAAAATTAGGGTAAAGGGGAAATAGATGAACAGACAAAGCAATTAGCATATCACTTTCTCTCTAGCCAGTATTGTTAACAAGTAATAGTGCAGATAAAGAGTAGGGCCAGTCAACCATCAAATACACTAAAGTGGCTTCAACCGGATTTAAAAAATCAAATCTAATCAAAACAAATCAATATTTTCAAAAGCTTTTCCTGAGTACCCTCAAGAAGACAGATAAAAATATATCAATGTTGTTAATTGTATAAATATGGACATACATACACAATGATTGAAATACTGACTAAGAACCGTTTCACGATTCCCTTTTCTGCAACAAGTTCCTCTACCTTGTTTAGTTTCCTTCAACATTAATGCCAGCTTGCTTTTGTGGCAGAGGCTCTGTTCTGTAAAGCTGTGTCCCAAAACTGCAAGCCATGCCTCCTCCAATAATGTTTGTTTCAGTTGTAACTCCCATTGTGTTCATAACTCATCTACAATTCCCTTATTACACAAATTATTGCCTCTACTCAAAGATAACAAAAGAAGGAAATTTAAGTATCCCTGTATACTACAGGAACATTTCCAAATAATTTTGAACTTTGTGCAGCTGTCTGCCCTCATCACTCCCCAGGACAAAGTTCTCCAGAACCCAGATAAGGAAGTGTGGCATCTATTTTAAATCTCCTCCTAACTTCCTAGTGTCCCAGAGGTGTGGTGTTCACCTTGGACAATACCTTCAGAACTTTGTAAACCTCAACCACATTCCTTCCTGTCAATTTTCTCAGCTCCAGACTGATAACCTTCAGTCCTTTCAGACTCTCCTTGAAAGGCAGCTGTTCTGTGATTTTCAATATCACTTCAGTGACCTCTCATATATCTTTGAGATGGGGACACCAAAGCTGCACCCATTACTCAATGTATGGCCAGAAGAAAGCTACACACAGCAGGAAAATGATGCTACTGTTGCAGCACAGGGTGGTGACCCAGTGTCTTTCTTAAACTTTCACTGCAAATGTTCAGTTCAGCATCCTGTGAGCATGTGCTGGTTTATTTCTCCTATTATTACATTTAGCTAAATTAGTATTTATTTGTCATGCCTGTCCCCACGCAGTTTTGTGAGGTCCTTCTGGAGTTCCCTGCAATTAGAGCAATGTTAGAGTATCCAGAATACTCATAAGGTGTCACATCCATGAAGATGCAGCGAAGACGCAACACTTCTCCTAAACAGAGTGAACCGAATAGAAATCACAAATACACTCTCTGGGAAACAGCCAAAAAGAAACTAGAGAGTTCTTCCCCCAAAACCTCCTTCTAAAATATCAAGAATGCAACATAAAAACACTACCATCAGGCCTTGGATACTTACCACAGATTCTGTCATTCAGGAAAAAAGTGTCATGCTGTTTTTACATCAACAAGTACTAACTTTAAATTCTGAAATTAGATATAATTAGCATTGCATTAGGATCCACAGCTCAGTAATGGATTACAGAAGGAAAAAAAAAAAAAAAAGAAAAGCAGTTCAAGCAAAAATTGTCACTACCAGCAATGGAACTTTTTGCTTATTATTTTGGCATTTGTGATTGCACAGGTCAATAAGCAAAATTCAGGTTTGCACTTCTAACTGGTTGAGACTACAATATTCAACCAACTCTGCTGGAAAGGACAAAAACCTTAGGAAACTATGGTGTGCTGAGACAGAAGGAAGTAGAATAGTGGTATGCTTTTACTGATTACAGCTATAATCACTCTAAATATTTAAAGTATGTCCCACACATAAATCAAAGACATAGATGGAATGCATATATTCTTAACAGGAATGGAAAAGTTAAGATCTGTGATATGTTATACTGTAAACATAAGTTTTCTAACTGTATCTTAGTTTTCACATCTACATATTGGAGTTCCGAGTGCTGTGAAACCAGATTCTACACACTGTAAAACTGAAGTTATTGCTAACTATGAAAATACCTTCCACCTCAACTCTTTCCTCAAAAAACTATGAATATATACACACACACAAAAAGTTTATTTATTTTCCACTCAAGGTTGTGTCTTATGTGTACAGGTGTGCCTTCTACAGCCATTCAGTGCAAAAAGCTTCAGGACTCTACAGAGAGACGATTTTCCCATCCAAATAAAGCATGGTTTAAGTTAGAAACATAGGGTCCACAGCCAATTAATGGAGAGACAGAGAAGACTCCAGAGAGTTACTTAGCTGGTTACCTAAGTGCCTTCCATAAATACTGTTGTGCTGGTTTGAGATTCTAACTGCACTAGTAATCTCTGGCAAGTAAGATAATCAAAGAAATAGGCAGTCTTGTTCTCTCTCTCCCACTTTCCCCCAGATCCTGCTGAAATAAATATTGGCTATCTCAGGTTCTGTCTAGGGAATACCCTCCCACATCCACCCCAGCCAGGAAGTAATGTGCCTTAAATGAGCTATGACTCATGTCCTGATTCTCCTTAGAAAAAGTCTTCCACTCTCTTCCTTTCCTGTATCCTGCACAGAGATTACCATATCCAAGACAAACCAAGGATTAGCATGCAAATCTTGTGGGCGTTTGCATATTTATGTCCTAAATGGGCTCACAGTATAATTCATATAATTCTTAAGTTATCCTTGCTTCAGAAGGAAATCCTCTCTCCTTTTGCTTAGCCTCCTCATTCTCTAAAAATATAATGAAGAATGTTTTCTTGTCTTGTTAATCACTGGTTAGATCTTCTTTGGAGTTGAAACCAAAGGGAATATATGCAATTAGGGCAATAAATGTTAATGAACATTGCATTAAGTAAACAAAAGCACCCTGAATGTCATGCTAGTATTTTTTACCAAATAATTACACATGACCGACTTAATTAGAAAAATTAAAATTCATACTGACAACTGCCAACTGATTTATCAAAGATTCTCCAAAAACTATGTATGATGTCGCTTTCAAAAAGGAAAGAGACAAAAACTCATGACACACAACAACAGTTCTTGTTTCAAATTGCTGAGATGTTTCTATTTAGAATCAGTCACTTAGAAGTCTGCTTTGTATTTGAACACAACACAACATGGGAGCACATTAATTTTTTTGTTTAATTTTTTTTTAAAAAGAAGCTAGTAATTTCTTAATGAAAAATTATTTAAGAAAATAATTGGATAAAAATAAATATTGCTTAAATATTTTTCAAATACAAAGTGGAGAAGCTAGAAGATGACAGAAAAGGAATCTAATTTTCTCTCTTACTATTTAATTCTATAGCATCATCTAACAAATATTCTATAGTGCTACCTTCTCCTAGAGGTCAGTGGCTAACCTAGAGGTTAATGGCTATCCTTAAATAGAAAAATATTTAAGGATATTACAGAGTAATTAAGTAAGGACTGAAAGAACAGATTTAATCCAGAGGCTAATGTTATAAAAGGCTAATGCATAGCTTCATCTACAGACTTGTGTTGCACCATTTAAAAATTGACTTCCACATCTATGACGGTTCTAATATTCAGAGTAAGGTCCAAAAGAAAACAAATTCTAGATATTCAGTTTATATTCTGTTTGTCTAATGATCAGGAAGAAAGAAAAAAGATAAGATGAAAAAATACTGTTTAAGAGCATGTATCTTGTAATGCAAGAAGAGAGACATCTGTTCCCAAGCCAATCAACTGTTACACTCAGCTGAAAGAGTAATTTCCCATATTTAGAACCAACTCCCCTGGTAAAAAAGCTTAGAAAATACTTCAGAGAACATCTAGTACATCAGTTACCCCAAAAGAAGGACCAACTATACTTAGCCCAGCCTAGAACTCCAACTTTAAAACATCTTGAGTGACAAAAACTCCATATATTCTCCAAGTCAACTCTAGTAAAAGGCTACTCCAATACCTAAGAAGCTTCATTCAAAGTTGAACTGACCAGGAAGGAAGGGTCTACTTGATTGCACTCTATAGGTTCCATCACTTAGCTAGATTCCAAGTGACTTTGATACCTATCTTTGGTTCCTAGTGAAATTATGAACAACAATATCTAGGTGTTTGTATCAAGAACTGTGTACCACTGTCAGGACCTCCTATCAACATACCCTTCATGGTTTTTTATTTCAGTACATGATACACCACTACAGAACATTGGTTAGACAGGAAATTTTGAGGTTATCAAGTTCAGCCCTGACTTGACAAGAGTAGATGAGTAAGCTGTGGCTATATTGAACAAAGTTGTAAAAACCTTCAAGATGAAGATCGCATAGCTTCTCTGCTTGACCTGCTCCTTTGCTCCACTACCTTCACACTTAAATTTCCCTCTAATGGTCATTCTGAAATGTCACTGTGACATCCTAAGTCACAGTGACTCACTACACTATCTGTGACACAATTACAGCATTGTCATCTTTTCTTGGAAAGTTACTTTCAATTAGCTTGCAGTAAGCTACCTTTAGACCATTCATTAGACTCCTCTTTGCTGGGCTACACAAGTCTACCCTCCTCACCATTGGCAGGCAGAAGGAAAGAGCAAACCCTTCAATCTCCTATCTATGTTACTTCCAGCATATCTCAGGTTATCTAATCTATAATGAGAAGACATCGCTGGCTCTCACTCAACCTACCATTCAACCCACAAAGCACACTCTTGTTCCATCCTTTTCAGCAAGGCTGCAACTCTATCACTTGGTTCCTAGTCCATAATCACGCTCAGGTTTATGTTGTGCAAACTGCAAAATGTTCCACTTCTCCTTGAGTAAATTTAGGAGGTTTCTGTAAGCTTAATTCTCAAGGTCTTAATAACTCTGTATGTCAGCTGCACCACCCTCCTCTTTGGTTTTGTACTGTCCACAAATTTATTATAGACAGATTTGTCTCATCACCCAAACTGTCAATAAAAAAAAAGGTACTGAACAACACTGAACTCTGGAGTACTGTGCTCCCACATACCAGCTGGGTTTTTAAACCACTGCCTAGATCATACTTCCTCAACCTGCAAATATGAATGGTGCAGAAGGTAATGTCAGAAGTCCTACTGAAGTCCAGGTGTTATCATTAACTGCTCTCATTACTGAAAGCAAGCAGTCAGGTTGCTCAGGAATGGTTTGCTCTTGGTATCCTTGTAAACCAGTAACAATTACCTTTATACTTTTGAAAATTAATTGCCAGAGATTGCACTTCACAGTTTTTCCAGGAACTTTCTTAAACTTTCTGTACAGTAGGATTATTTGATCCTGAAGCTCTTAGTGCTTGCAAACCAAACCAAAAACCCCACTGAACTCCTGGGCTCTCTTTTTTTCCCCAAACTACTGCTTCATAACAGTCTCTGCACTCTGCATAGCAATTGTTTCAATTAGGATTAACTTCACACCTTACCTTGTCAGCCTTCCTCCAATTCCTGAATGGTCTGATGGTGATTTGTGCAGCCTAGCTACTACCTGTGGTCACATTCATCCCCAAATCTTCCTTGTTTGTGAGCAGCAGGTCAACTAGAGCACTGATCTCAACTGTTCCTTTGACATTTGTGTTCAGAAATTGTCTAGAATCAATCTAGAAACTTCATCAATTGTTTGCACAATGCCAAGTTAACCTGCCAGAACATTGGTGGCAGGCAACTGAAATCCTCCATGAGGACCAATGCCAGCCCTTATCCACTTGGTCAGGTGGTCTGTAACTGACCCCCACCACACCATTACCAATATTATTTTCCCTTCTGATCTTGACCCAGAGACTGAACTTGTTTTTTGCCTAAACTGTGGAACACTATCATGTTGGCACCAGCATAGATACATTTATGAACACTCCTTCTGAGAGGCAAGGTAACTGTGACCCTTATAGCATTGTATCATATTTATGTTCTGCACACACATTGCTTTTTCATTTAACGTTGAGATTATCTCCCTATCTTCTAATAAACATAGTTTAAAATCCTCAATGGTAGGTTAGCAATTCTCTCCACAAAAAAAAATTTCCTACTTTCTTGTCAGGCTCATTCTATCACTTCATGCTGTTCTTCTTGAAACAAGGTGCTGCAACCAAAGGTCAAAGCCTCACTGATTACATTAGTTACGGACACTGGATGTATCACCCTGTGCCATCTTTGCTTGCAGAGTCTCAGCATCACCTCTGATTTCCTTGAGGTCACATTCAATGTCGTGTCACTGGTGCTCACAGAGACAAGCAGCAGGAAGCAGGAGCAGGAAGGCTAGATGGGCCTCAGGAACCTCTCTGAGACAACAGATCCAGGCTAGGTGGAAGCAAAAATGTCTGTCCAGTAGATGGGTGTCTTTGTCCTGGACAGAGTGGAGTCAACAAACTTTAATACCTGTTTTATTTTTGCTGGTCTCACTCCCATGACTCAAGGTGTTCAACATGTATTCTTCCCACAACAGCATTCACTCCTCCTCTGCTGCCAGGGTCCTGAATTAGTTCTTCAGACAAAAAAATTGTGGCTAGAAGTGTAGTGGGTTTGCAGTAACCTGCCCCCCCACAAGCTTTTAGATTCCATTCTCTTGGAAACATGGGAATGGGAGGAAATGGCAAATATTCAACAGGTGGGAAGACACCAGCTATAGAAATTCTGCTATCCATCTGTGAAGCATAATAATTGTTCCAGTGTGATAAAATTGGAATACTCCTCAGACAAGTTTCCCTAAGCAGGGATAGGTGCTTCAGGTAAGATTCTGCTCTCTCCAGTCTCCTATTGAAAGAGGCAGTATCTTGAGAAGGTTGTGCCAGACTGATTGGGACATGATTACACAGTGCACCTAGGAATAAAACAAAGCTACTCCAGAAATTGTATGTACCTTTGGAGGCTCTCTCAGGCGTGGCTCAGTATTATATTCCCTCATTTAGGGGCAGTCCTAGTGTTCCTACATTAGAAAAGCTTGGCACTGCATGACCAGTTAGGAAAACAGTTTATTCAGAGGTAACAGAGGAATTGACTCTTCCCTTATTTCATTTGAAAAGGCGTATTTCTTCTGCCTTAGCCTCAGAGCAGTTACTATGCACCAGTTCCTTTCAACAGCAACTAGAAGTCAACATTTCTACCAAGGAAGTAAGCTCAATTTTATTTCACTTTATAGCTAAAATGCCTGGAAGTCAACTTGTTTATCTGTTATCTCAAGAAACAGATTCCCACAGAGAACCCAAAATACTGATGAATTCAGTTTTTACTCTCTTTTTACTCACTCTTCCCTTTCCTAGTTTGCTGTAAATTTTGGACTGAGGGTTGCAATCATTTTTCCTTCTCTCTGCTCATGTCACTGACTAAAAAAAAAGAGTTATTTCAGTTGGCCTAAGAAATTTTCATGCCTGTAGCAGAACACTAAGTCTACAGAGAGGAAACAGGCACTTTCTTCTAAATGTGTCTGAAGTCTGCTATGACGAACATCTAATCACAAAGCCAGACAGCTTCAGCACTGACACTGAATCTGGATGATATGAACAACTATCTTTGAGACTTGTAATACAGAGCACAGGAGTAAATGACAGGCCAAGGAGAACCTCCCATTATGATGACTATAATGTTGAGAATCAATCCTCTTTTAAAGTGAGAGGATGTCTGGGGAGAACAGTCTGGAAGATTAGAGACAGAGAGATTAGATCCTGGAGACTGGGACAGCTTCAGCAGAGGAAACAGCTGAAAAGGTGACCTGAGAGTTCCTTTTAGGACAGTCATAAAACCACTTTCCTAGGGGATAAAAAACAAACACAGAAATTATATCATAGCTATAAGACAGCAAATCTCTCAGATGCTTTACACACACAACTACTCAACAGGACAGTCTATCCTCCATTACGGTTGTGCTTTAGTATCACTATTTTAAAAATGTATCTAACATAAATATTGAGTCATTTCTAAATTTACCTGCATCTTTCCTTTTGGAGTGACTAAGGTGCAGGAACCCATATGAAATTTGTCTTCTCTCAAAGGGAAAGTTAATAGAGTTCTCCCTGAAAATTTTAAAAAATAGGGGGAAAATGCAGCTAATCTTCAGAACAAGATACTCAGTACCAGTGAGTGAGAGAGATACAGAAACACAGGCTCATTCTTTCCCTATGGCTTTTCCAGCTGCTTCTACCAGCTGCTAAGAACACCTCAGGATGAAAAATCTTGCAGAGAAACAAACCTGAATAATAAAATTGATTCTTGGGATGGAACTGACTGTTCTAAGCAATACTACTTTACTTTGAATTGGTAAAGAGGGAATACAGAATACTACCTAGTCTTAAATAGAACAGGTAACACATGATAACATTAGCTTACTCATCTTGTTCACGAGAATTAATTCAAATGCACATATAAGCTAGCAATCAGACACATTCATAAACTTAATCATCAGATTTTGTAATGTGGCTGTAAGAATTACTTGTTTTGCATTTATTTACCTGAGTGTCTCCTTAAAATACAAAAACAGTTAAAAAATAAATAGAACAGCCTTTGGGAGACAAGCTTTATTTTAATTGCTTAATACCAAAGTAGAGGAGTTTTTTCCTCCATTAGTAATATTGAACATGATGAATCAAATGCACTGCTGATGTTAATGTAAGTGCAAGTTAAATGTTGGATATATTTGGCTTGGACTGTTGAGTCAGCTTAATTCCCTAAAATACGGAATTCAAGAGAATGTCAAAAGAGCATTAATTACTTCATGAAGGCCCCAAAAGAATATTTTAGGAGAAGAAATACAGGGAAAGGTGGCAAAATAGAAGAAACTTAATAGGATCTTCTTTAACAAAGCCCAAACAAACGTCCTTATTTCTATATGCTATGACAACCAGTCTGCTGCTGTTTTCCTGCACTAACTGAATGCCAAAGAGTCTCAGAAATCAAAATTGCCTGGAAGATCTGCAGTCAAAATCCCAACACTGATGACTTCAATTCTCAGAGGAGGTACAAGCCACAGAGGGGGAGATAGGTAATTCTCAGCTTCTCTCTGCTGATTGTCAGCCAAGTCTGGCTTACCTCTTTGTGACAAGAAAAGTGATTCACAGGAGAATAAGCCTAGAAGGATGCTAACTTTGCAAATACAAGTAAATCCACTAGTCTATCAGTGCTGGTAGCCTCTCAGGCTACTAGAAGCCACACATGTCCAACTCTGTCATGCAAGTGCAAAACAATATGCAAGAACAGAAACATGACACGAAAATCCACATGTAAGTTTTGTCTTGAAAGTGATTAAAAGTGAACCATGCTTCAGTGTTTCCTTTGAACAAATAAACCTTTAAATACTGTCATGATTTTCAGATGTTCCACTCAGGTTTTTCTTGTAAATGTAGATGTAAAAGTAATTTTTTTCTCACCCAAAAGCTGAATGTAAGAAGGATACTTCAGTACTTCAAATACTGAAAATGCATTGCTGTTGCAAACACACAGTTTATCTCTGCCATTTTCTAATTTTTCCTTTGACTACAAACAAAAATATTTCAAAGTACTTCTCTCCATTATGCAAATTGCAAGGCTTTTAAATGTTGTAATGTTGTTCAGAGTCAGATATTTAAACATGCAAAAAAGTAACTTACTTCTCTAAGGCTGTTTTAATATTCATTCCATCATGCTTCTGTCATTAGAGTAAATGAGAACAAATCAATACCCTTAAGGCAATCAGAGATTTTTTTTTTTCCCCAAAGTACGCTCTTCTATTATAGAAACAAACACTTGTTTTCAGGAGTTAAAGCTCCCCCTCCACCCCCTAATTTAAATACCATCACTGTGTGTGAACAGAACTAAAACACTTGGGAGGTTTTTTTTTTAAATCAGAAATCACATTGTTACGCTGAAGCTCAAACCTGACTTGACATACACTGTTTGGCTTAGCTCTGGATTCTTCACAGTCTCATTACAGAAGCAATCCTAAGAGAAATATTTGAGGTTGCAGCACTCTTTTCCTTTTCCAAAACAGTGATTTTTTTTTTGTCTTGAGCAAGACCCCTTCATACCTCTCAAACCAAGGTAAAAGGTAAATGAAGCACCTCAGCAAATAAAAGTATTTTAAAAGTTAACTGTTGAAATAAATCCATATTAATGTACATGTATTCATGAGTGACACCTCAAGAGTAAGAGATACAATCTAAAATCCTGGAAGTAATGATCGTTTATTTCTCCATTGAAATATTTGGTTTGAATAATTCTGCTCCTGCTCAAGAATATACAGCAGTATTTTTTTTCCTCTCTCCTGGAAGAACAAGAAAATTAAAAAAAACAATCAGAAGGCAGGTTTTGTTTTGTTTGTTGTGAGAAAGATGTAATGGGAGGAGATATATTCTTATGCTTACAGGTACTAGAAACCAACAGTTGATTTGTGAACAAGCCTGAAGTAAGAACATTTCATATATTTGTTTCTGTTGTTGAAGGCAGACACATATAACAATTTTAAAGCACTGATCAGTTCTGTAAGGAAACATATTGTTACTGCATGAGGACTGTGTGCAGAAACTTCTAGGCTCACAGTTATTGTGTTAAAATGCAGTCAATACCTGAATACTAACTATAATGCTATACCTTTATCGCTTTTCTTTGCCCAAGAGATTTCCTATACCACTGCATTTCTGTCTGCTCACTGAAAGCATAGCTTTTGCCCTCAGCTCTGCCCTGCCTCCTATTTCCTCTGCAGACTCTGCAAAACTGCCTTTAATAAATGGGTGCCAACAAATCCTGCCCCATGCTGGAGTTGTGCTACCCAGAAGTAACCTACTCGGTAATGCCTGAAGGTAGCATAAAGCAGGTGATCCGCACGAGGTATCTTTTAAAAAAACCCACCACCAAAAAACCAAAAAGCAAAGCCAAACCCAAGCAAACCACCAACCCCTCAGGAAAACATAACAAAACTGAAAGAAAATACCCAGAAAACCCAACCAGACAAGTATCATCTTAGGGCATGTAAAACATTTTCAACCCGGAGGGACTTTAAGATATCAGTTGATGTCTTCTTGAACATCTGATGCTGTCTCACAAGTACAGCAATGTGCCTTGTCCACTTTTTTAAGTTTACTTCATTGTACCAGGTATAATTTATCACAAAATAAATGCCAGTTATTGCTGAGTGATACAAAGATACTAGTTTACAGGATCACAGGATGTTGGGGTTGGAAGGGATTGTATACTCTGGCGTAGGTCACAGAGGAATGCATCCAAATGGGTCTTGAAAGTCTCCAGACAAAGAGACTCCACAACCTCTCTACCAAGCCTGTTTCAGTGCTCTGTTACCCTTACAGTAAAGATGTTCTTCCTGATGTTGAGGAGGAACTTCCTGTGGTGTAGTTTCCATTCACTGCCCCTTGTCCTCTCGCAAGGCACAAGTGAGCAGAGGCTGTTCCTTTCTTCTTGACACCCAGCCCTCAAATATTTATTATATACATTTATTAAATCCTCTCTCAGTCTCCTCCTCTCCAGACTAAAAAACCCCAGGTATTTCAGCCTTTCCTTATAAGGCAGTGCTCCGGTCCCTTAATCATCCTTGTAGCCCTCCTTTGGACTCTCACAAGCAGATCTCTGTCCCTCTTGAACTGGGGAGCCCAGAACCGGATGCAATATTCCAGGTGGGGCTCCACTAGGGCAGAGTAGAGGGGGAGGAGAACCTCCCTCAATCTGCTGGATACACTCTTCTTAATGCACTCCAGGATCCCATTTGTCTTCTTGGCCACAAGGGCAGATTGCTGTCCCACGGATAACTTGGGACTTGGCGTACCTGAAGCCCTGGTTATATGATATTATCTCACAGAGCCAGTATCTTTTCTTTTTTACTAAACAGAGTCAGACACTGTCAGGCCCAAACCACTTTTCTCCTGTGCCTTGCCCCAACTTAAAAAAAAACAACTGAATCTGTTTAAGTTTTGATCTATATGCTGAAGAAAATCTTAACAGTTGTTTAATTACTTTGATAAGAAGATCATAATCTCTACACTAAAACTTTCTCTATAAAGATACATTATTCTTTGTGTTTCATAAAGTTGCATTTGTCCCTATTAACTTATACAGGGTATGAAAGCTTCTAAGGAAAATACCCAGAAGTATGGAAAATTCTGTGATCTGAGACACAACTGCAATACTTTTCATGGTTTTACTAAAGAAAGGATCAGAACTACACATGTTCAAAAGTCATGAAGTCCTTGTTTCAAATTAAATTGCCCTTAATTTGACTTGTTTCCAAACCTGCATTATTAATCGGACTTCAGTGCAGTGGTGGGTCTAAGAGTTCAGCTTTATTGACCACCATATGCAGATTTCACTTCAGGATAAATTCTTGATAGAAAATATTTTTTATAATTAAGAATACAAAAAATTATTATTGATGATACAATATAGTCCATAATCCTCAGTATCAGACACTTGTACAATGAGTTACATCTTTTAAAAGCTAAAGATAATAATGGATGTGAACCAGATGCAATACAAGGCTTTTAAGCAGAAAATTGTATCTTGTGTCAAAGTACCTTCTAAAGCTACTTTCAGAAGATTAGTTTGTAGTTAATTCTCCAAAAGTTGACAGCAGAAGCCTTCACAAATAATTATTCCTAAAAACTCTTGTATTATTCTCAAAATTATTTATTACCTCTCAGAAAAAGTATGTGATTTGAAAGAATTATTTCATTACAAAGATCAGTGTTGATTTCTCCTTTCCAAACAAGGGGCTTAGATCAGCCAAAAAAATCTTATAAAGGTAGCTTCAAAATAAAATATACACTGTGTGGAATTACAAATTACCTGGTAGAGAATTTTATTATGGGAGAAATGCTGCAATAATAGTGCACAACCATGAACTAGTTTGAGTTTGACTTTCAGTTCGATTTTCTACATCTATCATCTACATTAGTGAATAATTAAAAAAAAAAAAAAAGAAAAAGAAAAAGAAAGAAAACTACTATATCATGTTTGATCTCTAGAAATCAAAGAAACTGTAATACCATACCATGGACAGGCATCTCAAAAGCAGGTGAAGGAGCTCATTAAGTTCCAGATAACTGGCAATCATTTCTTTATCATAAAACACAGCTTAAGGCAACACAATGTAAACAAAAATCAGGTTAAAGTGTTATTGCTTACAAAACTGAATCTCTGAATAACAAAGAGATATAGGTGGTTTGCATCAGTTGCTGGTCTTGCTCTAAAGTTGCAAATAGGATCACAGAAGTCTTTGATACCTTAATGTGAAGGTCCTGTTAATATGCACCACATAAGGACAAGCTTAGGCACTTAGTATATGCTAAAAGATTGTGACAAAAAGTTATTCTTCGAAGATAAAATTCTCCTAGGTATGTGGACTGTGTTTGACAGTGTCAGAGAGCTGCCCTATTACTATTCATTACATTTTTATTAAGTTCTTGGGATGACCGAATAAACAGAGTTTCTCACTGCTGTCACACAAAGGATGGAGACTGGCAAGCTACATGGACCTCCAGTAACCTACACCCTACCAGAATTATCTGATGAGCTGCTGCGAGATACCAAAGGTTTAAGGGTTGAAGAGAATGTGCCATTTAGAACAGTCTGGGGAGCAAAAGCTGTTGAAAACCATTAAAAAGTTTCTAAATGCAGAGAAAGTCACAAGGAGGTGGCTGACAGACAATACCTCCTACTGTTACAAATAACATCTCTGTCTGCTTAGCAGCCTTGTAGGTGCAGGATAATTTACTCTTATCGACATTACAAGACGCTTTTCTGCTTCCTATTTCCAAAGGGCTGGAAGGAGCAAATAAAAATAAATTAAAAAAAAAGAAAAAGGGGAAAAGAAAAAGACAGACTTTTCTGTACAGATTTGCTGTTAAGGGCAGCTGTTTCTCAGAGCTGCAAAATACATAGAATTTCATATACCTGATTCTCTGCTAGAAGCACAGGCTAGAAGCCGACTCATTAAAACCTCTATCAAAAATACAATTTTAACATCTGTTTGGACTTTCACTTATCTCACTGCTCCCAGACACTATTGATTATCGTTATCTGCAAGTCTCTAGTATTCTAAACAGCAGTGGCAAAGGGAAATGAAAGTGAGCATTTTCATACAAAGACAGATAGAGGCTTCTAGGGCAGAATGAAAATTGAAGCGTTGACTGAAATTTCAACCTAACTTCATCTCATCTTCCATATGTACACTGTCAGTAGAAAGGAGTAAGATACACCCTAAACAAAAAACATTTATTAAAACTATAATGACAAATAAGGGATTGCACTAGTGGAAAAAAGGCATTACATTACCAGAAACCAGTTGCTGTCTGCATTACACGTCCTGGGAAGGATACAATTGCTGCCCTTTTATTTGCAACTGACTTCTCATAACTTGAATGTATTAGGTGCTTGACTGGACACAGGAACAGGATATGAAATGTATGGTTTGTAACAATTCTCATCTTTGCCTTGAAAGCTAGAACCCCAAACAAGAAGGGTATAAGCTCAAAGCCTTTACTCCTTCATTCTTCTCGGCTTGAAACATGTAGGTACTCCCTGCCTTGGGAGCCTTTTGCTCCCAAGAAGTAAGTCTCCTTTTCTTCCTGTCCTCCAATACTTGTATGAGTGAGGGTAAACACTGTGTACTTTGGAGACCTGCACAGGGGATCTAAAGGTCAGTTCCAAAACAAAGGGTTTAGATCTTAGAAGAGCAAACTTCAAGCTGCTCAGGGTTCAGTTGGAAGCAATCCTGTGGGAATTTTCCATGGAGGACAAAACAGGGAGTGCTGGGAGTTTTTCAAGAACACTCTCCTAGACACACAAACCCAGTTCAGTTCACCCCTTCTAAAGGCAAAGAAAGAACAAGAACCCCCTTGGCCTAACTCAGAGCTTCTGGGTCAGCTTATAACTAAAAGGGAAATGTATCAAATATGGAAAAGTGGAACATTACCTACTGAAGATTACAAGGGCATTACCAGGGTATGCAAAGATGCAGTTAGGAAAGCAAAAGTTCAGCTTGAATTGTAACTGGCTAAAGACGTCCAAAACTTCAAGAAAGGATTCCCCAGATACATTTAACAAGCAGAAACAGAAAGACGATAGGCCCACTATTACACAGGGCAGGTCACCAACAAACCTGAAAAGGCTTCAACACCTTCTTCAGCTTTGTCTTTATCAAGGTCCCAGGCCATGGGAACAAAAATGCAAGTTGATGTAGACACAGAACAAGAAGTTGCTGCGCCTACTGCTACAGGAGCTTGATTTATACAGATTGATGGGACTGGATGCCATCTACCCTAGGCTGCCAAGAGAACTGCCTGATGTTGCAAGGCTGCTCTCCATAACCTATGAGAAGTCACAGTGATCAGGAGACATCCCTGAAGACTGGAAGAAGTTTAATGTCACCATCATCTACAGGTTTTCCCTACAGGTTCCAAAGAAGAACTGCAAGGCGAGCAGCTGACACTGTCTACCTGGACTTCTCCAAGGCTTTTGACAGTCATTCACAACCTTCTCCTATGAAAACAACTTAGCTGTATTCTGGTGTACTAATTTACAGACAGTGTAAAGAACTGTGTGAGCTCAGTTTAAATACCACATCCCCTCTGGTCAGTTGTGAGACCTTACAAAAAACCTCACGTTTTCCAGGTTTTTCCTCTCTAAGTAATTGTTAATTTATAGTTGTAACACTATGAAGATTATCCAGATAAAATATTTTTATGTACCATTAACACTACAGATTAGCAATAAGTGACACATATAAATTCAGATACTATTGATGAATGGACTGTTTGTCTTGGCCTCAATAATTTACAGGGAACAGAACTTTTATCAAACAAAACAATGAAGTAAATATGTGCAAATCAGCTTTGTAGATAGGGTTTGAAATGGAGCACAGTGAGTTTTAACACACAGATCTTCTAGACACTGGATGGACAAAAGCATCCTTAATTCAAATACTTGTCACCAATCTATTTACAGCAGCAAACGTCTTTTAAAGATGTACACATACACATAAACGTACGTACATACACATGTGATTCATATGAGGGCATGCAGGTATATAGGCCATATAACATTCTGCAGAATCACGCAAATCACTGTGACACTGTAAAAGGTCTCAAGAGATCTCTGTAGAGTAAGTACCATATACTCTGTCACACCCTTTTTCCAAGTGCTCTCCAGCAACCAAATGATTCAGATTCCTTTCTGAGGGTTTTCATCATCTTGGACTGTGGACATGTACTTAAATCGAAGGCTTCTACTCACCAAGAGGAAGTAATTGACCTACCGGCATTGAGAGATATTTTGGACACAACAGAACCGAGTGACACCAATACTTACTTGACAGGCATTATAAATCAACTGGTGTTCCAATTTTTTGATCCCTAGAATCTGCTGAAACATTTCATAAAGCTGTTCCTTGCTCAGAATCAGCTCCGATACAGCACTTAAAGCCATTCTATTCGGCTGTTTGCAAAAGTCCTCTTCTCCCCTGTATATGGCATCATATTTGGCTAGCCAAGAACTTAACACAGTCTCTTTGCTCAATCCATCAATTTCTGGCAAACTTCGGACTCTCTTTTCTATGTTTTTCTTAAAAACATCTCTGAAGTCATTTGCAGAACATCCTCCGCTGTGAACCATTCTTGCAACTCGGTCACTCTTGAGAAATACCTTTTGAAATGAGAGAGAAAAAAAACAAACAAAAAACCCCATAAAAAGTTAGGCATAGACACAAACAGAAACCAGTCCCCTACAAAGAGATTACAGACTAACATTCAACTTCTACGTAAAATGGCTTTATAAGGAAGAGTTACACAGGTCACACTCAATACATTTTTCTTAAATAAACAAGTGACCATCTTGAAAAAAGTAGGTTTCTGCACTGAACAAGTATCTAAAATAAGTATTTTAAGGCTATTTATGCATAAACTTAAACTAGCTAAACTAGAATTAAGTTTAAATTAACAGCAGCTAATTTAAACTTACCTACAAGATTTAATTAACCTTTTCCCAGTGGAAATGACAAAAGTCTAAAGTTAATTGAAACTAATGGATAAGCTAAACTGTTAAAAACTCGCATACATGAGTTGAAAGACCATCTTTAAGCCAGTCAATAAACTAATGCAAAATGGGACACAAATCCAAGAGAAACGCAAACAAACCCAGAGAAATACTACAATAAATGTTAACTATAGTGAGAAGAATGATGCAGAGATACAGAACCTGTTCTGCACTGTAGATACAATACTGGAGACACAGAATAAACCCCACCCCCCCAAAAAAAAAAAAAACCACAAAAAAAAAATTCTACCCCAGTACATGTACTCTAAGGTATGGCAAGGCAAATTACAACAACAAACTAATTAAATCATCATTCTGTAAGAATTTTTCAGTGTTCAGAGATAGATGTACATATTTTATCAAAACACGGGCCCTAGCAAGGTTGATCTTTTCATCCACTCTGTGTGGCAAGCCCATTTCTAGTAGCAAGTCTTGTGAAAGTGTTACTTTGCAAAATGCAACAAGGGGATGACCACTGTAACATGATCAGTTCAACATAGATGTGTGCCTTGGACAAGAAATAAAATACATTTTGCTTTTGAATTGATAACTCAGGGAGAACCAGCTGGCTTCCTGCAGCAGAGGGACATGGATTGAGGCCCCAGCCTTCCAAGACTTGGCGTATGGAGCACCGTTTGGGGTGCTACACTAACACTCCAAGCACAACCGAAACACAATGAACAGATAGCACATAGTCTAAACAGATTTCCTATCCGTCACCTTTCTGATGGCTTGCTATCTTCAATCATATGCTACAAAGTGGAATATACATTAACTATGTGTATTCAGAGAGTCATTTTAGTCACCGGAGCAATGAAAACACAATGAATGGAGATGACAGGACAATAGAGCTCTGGCCTCTTAAGCTATCACATGTTGGATGACACTGCACCTAACAATCAACCTAAAATATCACTGTAACTTCATTTCGGAAATAAAATGCAGAGGAGCAGAAGAGGAGCTAAAAAGCTGACCAGAGAGGAAAACAAATGTAGAAACAGATCAAGAAAAACATATTCTAAAAGCTCCAGGGCTTGCTGATGCATGTTGCACTGCAGTATTTTAAAATGCAGTTACTTACAAAATACATCTTTCAATAGATACCCTAATTGATACTGTACAGAAGGCTGTAGATTAAGCCTAAAAGTACTAGCCAAATAGATTATTAAAAAAAATCTAAACACATCACTGCCACAATCTGTTAATCACATTTAATGCTCTAACTGTATCACAATGGACTTTCTTTTCTTGAAATAAAAGTATCCAAAGTTAAATTCTTACCCATAATGGAACCTAGCACAGTTACTGTCAATTAATGCTGATATTAATTTCCTCAAAATGCTACATAAATATTGAATCTAATTTAATTTCAAAACAAGTAGTAGTCATAAATTCTCTGCAGCAATAAAACTTATCAACACAAACTGCTAAAAGGATATTAAGCCTTTCCTTGTTTTGACAGTCTGCAATTACAATTGATTAATTTCTCCATCAGCTTCGCTGTAAAGCAAATAGAACAAAAAAAATATTTAAAAGTACTTGAAGCTAACTTCAGACTGTTCATAAACAACATGAAATCCTCCATCTCATTAATTTCCATATCCAATGAGAGAAAGCAGATGCGGAAGAAAAAGTTAAATCAAGGATATTTACAGGCTCTTCCAATAAGATCTCATGTTTATACACAACCCTATGTATTGGGTGTATATATTATATATAACTGGGTCAATCTAATAAAATTAAAAATCTGCAAAATACACACTCTAAGATCATCAGAACATCATCCATCTCTCTTTACCTTCTTTCAGTCATATTATTCAAACCCATTAATCCAGAATGCTGAGGCTGAAAATCTGTTAGTACTACCCTTGATTTATGAACCAGACAAATTCAAAATTTATTTCTAATTTTGAAGTCAATTTTCTAGGAGACTGCAGGAAGAATCTGTTCCATTTTTTCAACACTTATCAGGGGAAGGAGGGTAATATTGTAACACTTGTTGCCTGAAACCCTGACAAAATGACAGCATGTTCATATTGGCCAAAATAGATATGTGCAAATACAAAATACAATTTTAGATATATACCTGACCATAAAATGTTCCCTTCTGGAGAGTTTTTCATCAAAAACTGTATTTTGATTTTTTTAAACTGTAGATATATAATAATCACAACAACAAATACTATTAAATACTTTCACAAAAAAATATGGTGGATATCACTAGAAAGTAACAGGATCACAGGATGTCATGGGTTGGAAGGGACCCCCATGCTAGAGCAGGACCGTGATCTAGCTCAGGTCACAGAGGAAAGCATCCAGACAGGCCTTGAAAGTCTCCAGAAGAGACTCCACAACCTCTCTGGGGATCCTGTGCCAGTGCTCTGTGACCCTTACAGTAAAGAAGTTCCCCCTTGTGTTGAGTTGGAACCTCTTGTGCTGCACCTTACACCAATTGTTCCTTGTCCTGTCACAGGGAGCAAGTGAGACGAGCCTGTCCTCTGCCTCCTGACACCCAACCCTCAGATATTTATAAACATTTATGAAATCCCGTCTCAGTCTTCTCCAGACTAAAAAGCCCCAGTTCCCTCAGTCTCTTCCCATAAGACATGTGCTCCAGTCCCTTAATCATCCTTGTAGCCCTCTGCTGGACCCTCTCCAGCAGATCCCTGTCCCTCTTAAACTGGGGAGCCCAAAACTGAATATGGTACTCGAGATGAGGTCTCACCAGAGCAGAGTAAAGGGGGAGAAGAACCTCCCTTGATCTGAGGATACAGTCTTCTTCATACACCCCAGGATCCCATTGGCGTTCTTGGCCACAAGGACATATTGCTGTCCCATGGTTAATTTGTTATCCACCAGCACTCCCAGGTCCCTCTCCACAGGGCTGCTCTCCAGCAGATGACCTTCCAACCTGTACTGATGTAGTTTACTATTCCTCCCCAGGTGCAAACTTGCTGAGCAGACTCTCTGTGCCCTCATCAATGTCATTGATGAAGATGCTGAACAGCACCAGACCCATCACTGATCCCTGGGGGACTCCACTAGTTACAACTCTCCAGCTGGACCTGGCATCATTGATCACTACTCTTTGACCTCTATCTTCTAACCAGTTCCTCATCCACCTCACTCTCTGCTCTTTCATCACACACTTCCCACTAGGATGTCATGGGAGACGGTGTCAAAGGCCTTGTAGTCTACCTTGTAGTCAAGGTAGACTACATCCACTGAATCTACCCATTCAGTTATGTCCTCATGGAATGATATCAGGTTAGCCAAGCATTATTTCCCCTTGGTAAATCCATGCTGACTACTTCTAATAACCTTCTTCTCTTCCAAGTGCCTTAAGCTGCCCTCCAGAAGGAGCTGCTCCATTTTTCCAGGGATGGAGGTAAGGCTGACAGGTCTATGGTTCCCTGGAAACCCTTTTTAAAGACTGGAGTGACATTGGCTCTCCTCCAGTCCTCAGACACCTCTCCTGTCTGCCACAATTTAGCAAAAATGATGTAGAATGGCAGACTGAAAACATCAGGCAGTTCTCTTGGTACCCTTGAGTGTATCAGGGCACGTGGACTTGTGAATGTTCAATTTGTGTAACTGATCCCTAACCCAGTCTGCGCTGACCAGTGAGGAGCATTCCCTCCTCCAGACTTCCTCTCCTTCATCCAAGGTCTGGAGTACATAGAGGAGTTCAGCCTTAGGTGTAAAGACTGAAGCAAAGAAGACATTCAGCAACTCTGCCTTCTCTGCATCCTCAGTTCTCAGGGCTGCCTCCTTGCTCAGCAGTGGCCCCACACCTTCCATATTCTTCCATTTCCTACTGATGAATTTGAAGAATCCCTTCTCATTCTCCTTTACTTCCTTTGCCAGCTTCAGTTCCAAGAGGGCTTTGGCCTTCCTTATTGCCTTCCTACATGCCCTGACAACTTCTCTATAGTTCTCCCAAGTGACAAATCCCTTCTGTCATGAATTGGAAGTTTCTTTCTTCCCTGAGATTTCCTTCAGGAGCTCCTTGCTCAGCCATGCAGGCCTCCTAGCACATCTACCCAATTTTTCACTCAGAGGAACACAGCTAGCTTGGGTTTGGAGGAAGTGGTCTTTACAAATTAACCAACTTTCTCGGGCTCCTTTACCCTCCAGAGCCTTAGCCCATGGGATTTCTGCAAGTATGTCTCTGAAGAGTACAAAGGTAGCTCTGCAGAAGTCCAGGGTTGTAATTCTACCTATTGGTCTGCATCTACCCTGTAGAATAATAAACTCCACCATGTCATGATCACTGTCCCCAAGGCTGTTCCAGACCTTAATGTCCTCAACCAGTCCCTCTTTATTAGTTAATACACAGTCCAGCAGTGCACCACTCCTTGTTGGTTCCTCCACTACCTGTATCAAGAAGTTATCATTGATACACTGCAAGAGCCTTTTGGACTGGCTGTGTCTGGCTGTGTGAGCTTCCCAGCAAGTATCAGGGTGATTGAAGTCACCCTTTAGTGCCAAGCGTTTAGCTCTAGAGGCTACCTCAAACTGACTGTAGAAGGTCTCATCAACATCTTCCTCTTGGAAGTGTTGTTGTTGACACCTACAACAATTCCATCTCTTTTCTCACATTCCTTAATTCTTACTCACAATCTTTCAACCTGTTCTGCCTCCCCCTTGGATAGAACTCAGCACATTTCAGTTGTTCTTGCACACAGAGAGCAATTCCTCCATCTTGTCTTGCTGGTCTATCCTTCTTGAACAGTACAGAGCCATCCATGACAACATGGCTATGTACTGTTACTCAAAATGCAAACTGTGCTGTGAATAATAGGCTATAGATAGTACATGGTTGGTTCTGAAAAGGAATCCATTGAACCTAAAGCTCTTACAATACTATTTCCTAAGCAGCAATTTACATACTTTCTTCTGAGAGGAGAAAAAAAAGAGTTCATCATCTTTGAAATGAAGTACTTGTATCTGAGATATTTAAAAAGTAACAGTAACATCTGGACAGAAATTGTCCATATTCAGGACTTAATTTTCAACAGAAAACTGTAAGAGAATGGAAATTCAGTTCATAGTGCAGCATATGTGTCTCAAACTTGACACATTGAGATGCATTTTAAAGCTATTCAATGTCTCATCACTCCTGTTCCCAAAAGACGTATGGTATGCTTCATGTCAAGTACAAAATCCTTTACATCAGTTATATATCTTGAGATTAATCTTCTCAGTTTAAAAAGTTTTCTGAGCCATTTTATGACCGTTTTTGTTAAAAAACAATAATAACAACAACAACAACAAAATCTAAATAGCAGTTTATGGGAATCGCTACTATGTGGAGAATGGTAGGTCACCACTCTCAGGCCAGTGGAGTTATTGCTTCCAACAGTGTTGCAAAAATTTTGCCTATGTGGCTACGTACTTGTGAGTCCAGAATCTGAAAAGATATACTTTACAACACTGATGGTATTTCTTGGAAGCCTTCATTTTTACGATATATGTATATAAGCTTTTGCAGTAGTCTTAACTTGGTCCACTATTTTTTCTTCAACATGAATTTTATGTGGAGCCCAATTGTCCCAATTCGGGAAAATATTTATGCTGATATATACCTTTAAGGTAAAATATTAAGTACATTCTATTTACACTTTTCATTCTCTTTATTACTGTATTTGGATTGCCTGACCACTAGACTTAGTTCTAATTAGTTTAAACAGGCACAAAAAAAATCTCCGGTGTTAAAATTTTATCTCTAGTGTCTCAATGCTAAGGCAAACTGGGTAAAACAAAAACCAAACAAAAAGACAAAAAAAACCCAAACAAAAATTAAAGGTTTATTGTAAAATATTTTAAAAAATTATTATGGCGAAAAATCTATTTCTACAGAGAACTAGATCTGGCAGATTTACCATGACTGTTTGGAAATCCTTGTATTATTTAGAAGTCATTTGACAAGAACCAAGCTTTTTAATAAAGCATTTCTGTTTCTACCAAAGTTTTTTGGCCTTTCTCAAAGAAATTCTGGAATGATGCCCTTTGTCAGGAAGTATTTGAACTTGTAGTATCATTAGTGGGTCCCTGGATCTAAGTCAAAAACAACTCTCCATGTTACCTATTGCTAACAAACTACCAAACACAAAAAGAAAACATTCCATTAACACATGCAATGTATTAAGGCAAAAACATAGTTTAAAAAAAAAAATTTGATGAGCCAAATATAGTAATTTTGAGGAACTTTTCCAACTCATATTATTTAGAGTCTTTCTAAATACTCTTGGACTGAGCCATACCTGTGGTTTTGGATGAATAAAATTCTCCTCATAACCATTTAAAGAGAACCACATAGGGAATTAAAAAAAAAAAAATCCTCATTTCTCCTTTGAATCTATCTACTAAAGTATGTTTTAAATTCACTTTTGCCCAATCATTATACATATGCAATGTCATTTGTTGCCAATACTAGTAAAAAGCTTAATTCAAAATAGTCTTGCACAAGACAATTACACTGAAAGTGTATTTCTGTGTAAAGATGAACATTCATCATTTGGCAGTGCCTACAACTTCAAAAAATATTGGAAACATTAAACAAAGAACTGCCTCTACATGTTCTAGCACATATCCCTTGAATAACATTTCTATTTATTGGACATCACACCAAATTTAACTAATGATATACGTAAGCAACACAAACATGATAATCTTATTCTCTGTTGTAAGCAAAGCTTAGGAAAAAACATGATTGATATGCAAAAGAGTTTGAATGAAGTCAACTGTAGATAAGCTTTGCCTTTTCTTTGTAAGCAGATTAAATATGAGGTCCATTAGGCTGTGCGTTAAAAACTTTCATATGTGTTTCCTTTCATTTGAAAGACATAAACTGGTGGAGTTCTCAGTTAAGGTCACCTTTCTAGCCAGATGGGAAGAAAAAAGCCAACATAATAGTTACAAATACCTGTAATGTTTCTACTAGATTGTGTAAACAGTGGTATTATTATTAATAATAATAATAACAAAACCCAAAACAACAGCAATAACAAAACCTAAAAAAAACTCCCATTCTGTAATTCTGCTACACATGGCAGTAAAATATGACATTTCAGTTACATGCAGAACCTGACACAGCTCTAGGAAAACCACTAATTAGCAACACATTAAGCTTGCATTGAACAAAATTATTTTATAAGTTCTTTTATTCTCTGGTAGACAACTTCACAAAAGGGTTTGAAAAAGAGAAAATTTATTATCGAGGACCTCCCACTTTTTAAACAAAGGATTGCAAAACAAAGCAAATGAAACCTAAATTCTGTCCTGGGATGTTTTCGCCCTGGGATTATTTACTGGTGACATTCTCCTACAACAAACCCACTACACCAACTCACACAGACTGATGAGCTAATTAGTTATCTAGATCTCCAATGTATTTATTCATGTCAGTGTATGGAAACTGACACCTGGAGAGTCCTTAAAACACACTGATATTAAACCGGAACTTTTTTCTTATCAACTAAGAGAAAAGACTGTTGGATAAGGCTTACAGAAATTTAGCTTTGGAGACCTTTTCTTTTTTAGAAAAATCGTATCAACCAGATGAAGAGGACAGCATGTTGTCCTTAATGAATCGCTCTTGTATTAAAGGGCTGTAATTTTAACATTGTTTGCTTGAAACAAAGCTAGAGCTACACTAAGATTAACAGCAAGAATGCATTATTGGAAATTGGCAGTTGATTTAAAAAAATATATAAATTAATAAAAGTACCTCTTTGATAAAGATAGATCATGAAAGGACTTAAACAGAATCCAAATAACACTCAAGTTTGTGAATGTTTTTCACATTTCTGATGTGTTTTTTCAACATTTTCTCCACTGAAGCTCCTGATGTGACCTTTACAGTTACCAGAACTCTTGATTTTAAGACACACATGAAAAATTTTAAAGAATTTTAAAGATTTTTAGAGCTAAACTGAGACCTAAATTTTCTGCAAAAGACAGTAATTCTCTCCCTAGGAGCTAAACTGAATTGAATTAAGTTTCTTACCTAAAATTTTATGTGATGTGCATCACCATGCTGTGCTAGGAGCATTACTTGATCCAAAACAAAGCACAGGACAATTACTATGTAATATTAAGTACCATTTTTGCTCCCGCAGCAGGTGCTCAAAGCCTCTCACAGAAGCTCATTATCAACTCTCACTGCAGTCAACAGCTCTTACACACTTCCTAAAGTCCTTTGCGTTCCACAGGAGTAAAAATATACCCCATTACAGTCATTTCCAGGAGTGATGTTCTCTGGGAGCAGCTCCCACAGCCCTTAGTAATTCCACTGTATTCTGAAACTGTGCAATGCATCACATTGAGAATTAGGAGTAGTTTGATGAAGCTGCAAAAAACTTGTGACAGTTTGGAGAACAGCTTCTACAGCTACATATTTTAGGAACAAAGACTTACACCTCGTAGGAATTAATGTAATTGCAACCAACACTGTTTGCTGCTGTACCCTGGAGCTGTAGAAAAAAGACACTGCTTCAGATATGACATTCTCTCTACAATCAAGACTCCTGAAACAAAAAAAAAACACTCTAAAAATTACGAAGTTGATGTTTAAATTAGCTCTAATCTGATCAACTAATCTGGCTACAAGAACAAGATCATTTGGGGTAAAAAATAAACAGCATATGCAGCAGCTTTGTACATCTAATAGTACATATTTGTTCTTTTTGTGTTAGTTGAATAGAAGTACTGCATTATGAATTGAATCAGCATTTACCTTCTATGTAGAGACTAATAGTTACCAACGCATTTTAATAACTGCTTTCAATAAGTATTGGCTGCTGAACATGACTGGAAAGTGAGTTATGGAAATTTGCTCAGTGTTTTGAAATCAGAATTATTTTCTATATTTTTAGAGAAAAAAGAAGACCTGGCTTGTAGGTCTTCTTTCTCACCTATTCCTTATCAGCCCATAGAAATATCCTCCAGGCAGTGGTTGTTTCCCCCCTACCCTGCCCCATTCTTTTTCCTCAATGAATTCATCAGAGTTAAAGGGCCTTTTTTTTTTTTTTTCTTTATAAGTCTTCAGAACAGAGTCCTTACCTTCAGGTAAAAGTAAAAGATACAGAAACTTTAAGATATCACACTAATTAATTCCCATTTCTCTGTTTAAATATTATTGTCATGATTTTATTAATCACAAGTTTCTTCAGGAAATCTACTACACTAAATTTTTCTCCAACTTGGGGGGGGAGGGAGAACTGGAATTTTAAAAAACCCCACACCTTAAATTTTGGTTAACAGCAAGGTAAGTGTTTTTGTTTTGATTTGTTTTCTAAAACCTCCTTAAAATACCATGTTACATTAAAACGAGAAAAGGAAATAAATTTTAAAGGAATAATCCATCACCACCTGAAAAGCTGATTTTCCTCTTTTTATTTTCTCAGTATCATGTCTACTATTCTTCTGGAGTATACTAAGCTATGATTTGTCCTTATCAAGAGCAGTATTTCACAAATCAAAATCTTTAGAAGCTTTCCTTAATTTCCTTCAGCTCTATCACAGCTGCACATTGGATATTCCACACAGCTTCACAACCAGCTATCTGTACAAAAACCCCAACACCCAACCTTTTTCAAATTAAAATGTCTGCTCCTTCTCTAGTCTTATACACTTGTAAGCATACTAGACAACACTGTACAAAGTGATTTGTTTATTTGCCTCCATTTTTAAATTGGCACAAGCAGTTGCCCAAGGTTTTCCCAAATTTCTGTTCCTGATGGCTATACATTTCACAGACTCCTGTAATGAAATGTTTGTGCCTTGGGCACAAGAGCAAACAGAACTATAGTGACAATTACCATAAAAAATCCACAAAACTATTTCACCCAGAAGCAATGTTTCCTCCTGGATTCATTTATTAAAGTTATCCAGATGCCCTTTTGGAACAAGCATATTTATCCTCCTTTCAAGGCTGACAACATCAACAATACTTCTTGCTGCCTGTATGAGCATAGTTGCAGATTACTTTAGCAATAGCTTTACTTGATACAGCCACTGCTATCTCCTCTTTAAAACTACAGTCTCCCACTAAGCCTCAAAGTTCACTGGCTGTCTGGAGCATGTCGATGGACTTTGTACAGAGTGGTATTTGCTCTCCAGACTACTGGTACCATCATTTGGAGAAGTGGTTCTCCAAATATCACCTGGATGCTCAACTTCGAAGTGGTCTAACCTCCATCATAAGTGACTCTGTTCACACAGGCAATGAATGTGTGGTTTGACATCTGTGAAGGCTGATCCACAAATTCAGCAGATTGAGAGAGGTGATTCTCTACTTAACTCTACTGATATCTCACCTGTGTCTGGCTATGGGGCCTTCCAAACCAGAGAAACAGGGACCTGCTGGAGCAAGTCCAGAAGAGGGCCACAAGGATGTTTATTGGGCCGGAGCACTTCTCCCATGAAGACAGGCTGAAAGAATTGGAGCTGTTGAGCCTGCAGAAGAGGCAGCTCTGGGGAGACCTTATACATACCTTTCAGTATCTGAAGGACACCTACAAGAAGGCTTGGGAAGAACTGTTTAGAAGGGTTGGTAGCAGTAGGATGAGGGGCAATGGCTTTAAACTGGAGCAGGGTAAATTCAGGGGTTTCTGTATAAGGTCTCTCTCCTGCTAAAGAAGCCATATTATCTCTGTAGATGCTTCTAAAAACTGTCAGACACAGAAGACTGCACAGAGTGGATCTAGAAGAAATCATTAAGTTCAATAGTTCCAAACAGAAGTGGTATTCCAGCTGTTAGCCTGCCTAGAGGACGTTAATTACTATCCTGTCAGGAGAAACCTAAATGCCACGCTAGACATGAGATGTTTTCAACATCTACCTTTTTAACCTATTGACCATTATAGACCATAATCACAAGTATTTCATGCTGAACAACACACAACACCAAAGGGAGTGAGAACTTATGCTTTGAAGCGCACATTTGTTTTCTAACAAGTGAAGTGCAGGGGCTACCTCGTCACCAGTCCAGACAAGTTACCGATAACACACTGCCATGCTATTTTCCCAGTTTATTCAAGTCATGGCAATTAGAGCAGACATAAAACTATATCAGCATGAAGAGACAAAACAGAGGTTTTCCTTGACCACGGAGGGAAATTCTTCCTTGGTTATATCCATCGCCATCCATTTGACAAAGAAATAATTTGTAAAGCCTCTTTTTGCTAAACTTAATTTTCTCGATTAGTAAAGTGAAATTCAGCAAGCATTAGGAGCTTGTCATCACACTGCTACTGCTTCCAGAGTTTCATTCACTATTGTGTAAGAGCTGAAAACTTGCTCCCCAGTATGCTGATCTTGCTGGATCAGAATTCCTCCCTTTGGGGACCGATGGAGATCTCCAGCTGGTGAGAGTTTCAAAGGGTCTATTTTAGCTACCATAAACCAGGTAAAGGCTGTTATCTTGAGTTTGTAACACTGCATGCCTTGGAGATACCATTGAAAAAAGGCTTACTTTCACTGTACTGTTGGTCTCATTCATTTTCAAACATACAAATTCAAGAAGAAAGTTCACTGAGCTTGACTATGAGGGAAGAGGGTAAAAGATAACAAAATCTGCTAAAAATAAAGTAAAAAAAGAAAAATAAGATGAAACTGAAGATTGAAAGAAAGAGACTTTTACTGAGGTTCCACCTCAACACAAGGGAAACCTTCTTTACTGTAAGGGTCACAGTGCACTGGAACAGGGTTCCCAGAGAGGTTGTGGAATCTCCTTCTCTGGAGACTTTCAGGGCCTGTCTGGATGCTTTCCTCTGTGATCTGTGCTACATTGTATGGTCCTGCTCTGTCAGGGGGCTTGGACTTGATGATCTCCTTGGGTCCCTTCCAACCCCTAACATCCTGTGATCCTGTGACTTGTAAAATAAAATACATGCATTAAAAATGGTGAAGAGCAAACAAAGTCATGCCAAAAGGATTAGAAAAAGCATTTACTTAGAGTATTTATTTATTTCACAATCACAGAGGATGATTACTTTATGCATAACTACCTCCTTTGGTATCTGCAAACCTGAGAAAACACACTTGTTCAAAATCAATAGCACACATTTCCATTTGCCTTACTAAGGAATTTCTCCATTTCCATTGATATAGTACTGCATAAAACTCAAAACCCCAGCACTATATCTCTTATCATAGCGTTTAACTCTTAGGATATAATCTTTCTAAATATAAGATCCAAATTAGTGCGCTAACTTTTTGAGAAAAAGTGAAGTAGGTAAGACAGTGCAATAAGGAAGGGAAACCTGTCCTCCACTTCACCAAATTTTCCTCTGGAGTCACTTGTGGTCCTAATTTTTATTCCACTTGACTGGAAAGTGGTAATTATGCAATGGGCTGATATTGTCAGTTACTGAAAAAACTGGCTGCTTCATTAATGTTCTACTGTGTTAACCATTTTCAAAGTATGCTTTAATAGCTTTTTAGTTTGAATGACTACATTACCGTCTGTCTGTTTTTAAAAATAACACCTGCAGCAAACAGGCAGAGTACCTTTGCAGAAGTTGTTTCCATCCCACCACCACTCTAAATACTTTCACTTAAAATGAGAACAGTTTCAGAATCTTTTCTTCTCCTCAGCAAGACTACTTTTTAATTTCTGATCTATGTATCTGCCAGTGCAGATAAGTGCTCAAAAAAAAAAAAAAAAAAAGAGTAAATTGGGCTGAAGCCACCTAAAACATCATCATGTAATATTAATTTTTAAAATGTGTCAGTGAACTGACAATTCTAGCAAATAACTTGCCACTTTCTCTTCCTGTACTATTTAGATTTGATGGTTTATATTTTGGTGAGGTGAAAGAAGCAATGTTGCATGGGGAATAAGGTTAAAACACTGAGTTCACCCTGTGGTCTAGGGAAAAGAACTGACACAGCATGAAGACTGCAAAACTTGGACAGTCACTCAAAAACAAAGACAAGAATACACCCTTTTAAACCTTGCAAGGCTATTGATATTCTTATCTTTTAACAGAGCATAATTCTCCTATTGTGATCCCCAGGATTCACAGAAGCACATGAGAAAATGCAGCCCTTTTCCATCTAAGGAAAAAAAATCTTATTTTGCATCACATGAAGTGTGATATTGTTTTGAGAATTAGATGTAGTGTGAATTAGTGGAAGAGAGTAAGACCTCCAAGAAAAAAACACATCTGTGTACTCAACATCCCAAAACCAAAGAGAAAGGCCACCTACACCTACTGTCTCCTGTGCCACCTGCTAGGATAATGTGCTGTAATTGTTTAAAAATAATCTCATCATTACTAAAATAATAAAAGTAAGAAGAAGTTGAACAGAAGAAGAAAAGGTAAAAACTTGTATAGACTTTTAAGAGCGGTGTGATTGGAGACTTTTAAGAGCTGTGTGATTGGAGACAAATAAAGAAAATATGCAAACCAGAAGATTAAAGCAGTAAACCTCACCAAGTTCATAATTTAGCAATGTCTGAACTCTTAGCAAAGAGAAAAATAAAAGGTTTTAGTATTGTATCTTCACCTCTAATTATGAACAGAGGTAATGGAACCATTCAGAGTAGAATAAGGATCAACAGTCTTAAAACCAGGCTATGCAACTCACCCATATTAGACCCCTTTCCCTGTGTTGGCTAAGGGCATACTAATACAGAAAACAATTCAGAGCAGTTAATGCAGGGTTTCCTCTGAAGCCCTCCATGGAGAAACCTCCACAATTAGGACAGAGAAGCTCACAAAGTTTCACTGTCTGGATTGCTTTACAAAGCATCTCAAGGCAAGTGATGTGATGGCTTTTTTAAAGTTTTGAAATTGACCAAACAGAAGACATCAACAACACAGTCAAAATTAAGTTGATGTAATAGATAATACTTGCTTTGTGATGACAACATAGTTGATAGAGAAATTGCCTCCTTGCCACCTCCCAAAGACAATCTGTACTTCCCAATGTTTCTGTTTCAAGAGGAAGACATGAACAGGAGTGCAAATGCAGACAAGGACAATGTATCATGAAAACAGGAATGCTTGGGTAATAGTTATAGTTTTACTGCTGAAATCATTATTATTTGTCTTGACATTTCTCTTATAGCAATATGATCTCATCACTCATTACAATGTTTTTTTGTGTTCTGGAAAGTGGTACTGAGGTTATGCAGCTGATAGAAATAAAGCCATTGGTGAGTAGAATTTAGCTGTTAACTGTAGTCTTATGATTATTTTTATTCCAATACAACTTTCTCTAAAAGACAGCTTTTACTATAAATACATTCCCTACTCTCCACCATTATGGATTGCAATCTTTGTGTGTCAAGAAACAACAACACACTTTCCTTGATTAATTTTTACCTTTTTATTTTTTTTCCACTAGGGTGATCAATTCGTGGTGTTGGTAGAAAAGTTGTAATACACATAAAAGCATCAAAATGCATTCTGAATCTTAAATCCTTCTTCAGATTTAATAATCACCCAGCTAGCTACACTTCAGACAGCAGTGCTTCAGTGGGAAGATTAATGAACATTTGGTCTGTAGTTTAATCCCTCTATATTTTAGCATACAAAGTACAAACTTTTATAAATTAGACTATTTTTATGCATTCCAATTATATGTCAAGGTCCAAATAGCTTTAATGGTAACTTGCAGACTTCTTAGTCATAGTTTTCTTTCCTTTTAAGAATATTTAAGTTTATGAAAAACTTCATTCACATCACAATAGTAGTCTCCAGGCCATTTTAAAGATTACTTTTATCACCTCAAGTCAGTTTCTTCTTCTGTTCTAGTGGGAAGTGTCCCTGCCTACGGCAGGGTGTTGTAACTGGATGATCTTTGAGGTCCCTTCCAACCTAAACCATTCTATGATTCTATGATTCATTTTATACTACTATCAGTTATTTTGTCTTGCTATCAGTACATTATATAGCAAGGATTTAATTGAGTTAACAATTTAAAACATAAAAGTGAACAGACTTCCTTCCCTTCAGACCTCCTTATTACTGGCCAGTTATTGCCTCTACCTATTACAGCACTAACTGCTACCTGTCAACCCAACCTATCCCACTCTCCTCCAAACTCCAGAACCTCTTTGCTTCACAGTTCATAGCAATGAGTACAGAGTACAGAACTGAAAAAGAAAGGAAAACAACCACCACCACCACCATGATGTTGAAAGTTTTCCTTCTTTCCTAGGCCCATTTAAACTTCCCATTAACAAGATTTCATCTTCTTTTCTGAAATGATGAGTGCTGGTTTCAGAAACAAACTAGAAAGATACAAGACAGTGTGCTTATTTTTTAGCTTTTTAAAATGCTAGTAGTAACTATACAGATATTCAAAAATATTTTCAAAATAAGCCAGTCAAGAGCCCTGGAAAGAAATGCAAATGGTATGCAAGTCAAACAGAAAAAGCAAACAAACATTACCTTCCTGCTGTAAAAATGGTGTTACTTAGGCCAAGACTTGGTTTAAGTTATTTGGTTATCATGAAAGGTCTAATGCCTAATGTCTTTTGAATGTGCAGAGAGAATAGGGTACATCTCCTGTCACTTCTAGAGCTAAATTCTAAATGCTGCAAAGCCCAAGCCTGATAGCAGTTCTTCTCATCTTAGTTTCTGCACTGTTATTCCACCCAATTTCTAGACATAATTCCACTAACGCATAAGATTCTTCAATTTTATTACAGCTTCTCCTAGACTGTTCTGAAAACATATTTTCCACTTATCTAAGAAGCAGACTTGCACTAATCTAAGTAGTTTTTATAAAAAAAGGTAACTCAATTCTGTGTCAGGCTATTTGGAAACATTTGCAGCATTCGTCTGCCAACTTCTGAAACACATTACTCATAGCAAGAGCCTTCTGCCATCTTCTAACACAGATTTTCCAATCTGAAGGTCTGAAAAGCCCAGAATAATCCCTCAAGGTTTTTAACTTCAATAATAAATTTTATGACAGCCAGAAACAACCTCCTTATCTTGGCCACTTCTAAATCCAACTGTACTTCCCAAGACACTTATATTACAAACAGCTTAATTTACAGTAGAATTTGTATATATATATCTCCATCACTATTCAAATAATGAATAAAAAGCATTTAGCAAAAAATCAAGAAACCATGCATTCAGAATTTGTACTATTAGTGACATTGTAGGACTAATGCTTCTGCTCAACGAAACAAATCCTTTTGTCTCACCTTTACATTAGGAATTGTGCCCACAAATAACAAAACAGGCAAAAGACTATTTGAATTTGAATGGGTAAGGAATAAAGAAGAAACAAACCTCTAACAGGAGGTAGCCTACTGTTAATACTTGCTGCAGTCACAAAGTCAGTACACAGGTGCCATATGTGAAAAAAAAAATGAAGTGACACTCTTTTGCCAAGTCAAGAAGAGTTTTTACAGCATTGCTAGATACAAACTACCATGGTACATTGAAATAAAGCTGAGTAGCTCTGCTGCCACATCCCAGAACATGTGCTAGTAGAGCAGCAACAATGAGGAAGACAGAATCACTACGATTGGAAAAGACCTTCAAGATCATCAAGTCAAATCATTACTTAACTGCACTAGGGCCACTGCTACACCTTGAGCACCATATCTAAATAGTTTTAAAATACATCCAGGGACAGCGATTCAACCACTTCCATGGGCACCCTGTTCCAGGCTTTGATAACCCTTTTGGTATAGAAGTTACCCCTGATCTCTAACCTAAACCTCCACTGGTGTAATTTGATGACATTTCCTCTTGTTCTATCAGTTGTGACTTGTGAGAAGTGACCAACACTTATCTCTCCATAACTCCCTTCAGGTAGGTGTAGAGAGTGATAAGGGTCTCCTCTCAGTCTCCTTTTCTTCAGACTAAGCAATCTCAGCTCCCTTAGCTGCTCTTCATACGACTTACTCTCAAGACCCTTCACAACAATGCACACAAGCTTCAGCAAGTGCAAGAATGATGCCTTGGTATTACCTGGAGTTGCCTTTGTCCTCCTCACTCAGCTCATCCAATTGGTTTTGGTGAGTGCTCCTTCACACACTGACCAACACGAAGTTCAGCATATTTAATTTTCAAGATAATATGTCTTTTGGCAGGCGACATTTGGAGTCTATCTACATGAAATTATACCAAAAATCTTGGAGCTTCTAGGCACAGAGCAAGGTAAAGCATCACTCTTATAATCAGGAAGCAATTAAACCTGCAATGTCACTAAGCAAGAGACCAGCAGTGAAATTACCATAGAGGCAGTTCATAAACACATTGTGAAAAGGGTCAAAAATATTTCACTGTCACTCTCAACCTTTGATCATTTCAGATACAAAGAACGGGCACCAAAATAAAACAACATCCAGTTGAGCAGTCACTGCTAGGTTTGAACCATTCCCAAATTAAAAATTCAGCAAAGGCAATTAGTTATGTCTCAATGTCAGTAGCAGAAACAGATTTATATTGAAGTTTGACTGTACTACTTTTACAAAAGCTGCCTTTCTCTATGCCATTTGATATACGATTTTATACCACAGAATCACAGAATGGCTTGGGTTGGAAAGCACCTCTAAAGGTCATCTAGTCCAAGACCCTCTGCAGCAAGCAGGGACATCCTCAACTAGAGCCCTGTCGAGTCTCACCTTGAATTTATCTCCAGGTATGGGGACTTGACCACCTCTCTGCGAAACCGGTTTCAGTGTTCCACCACCTTCATCGTAAAGAACTCATTTATAACATCCAACCCAAATCTGCTCTTCTCTAGTTTGAAGCCATTCTATCGCTACAGGCCCACTCTCTCCATTCTTCTTGCAGGCCACTTAAGGTACTGGTGGGTTGCTATCAGGTCTCCCTAAAGTCTTTTCTTCTCCAGGTTGGACAGCCCTAGCTCCCTCAGCCAACTTTGTTCCACCTTCAGCTTAAATCAAGCACATCAGGAAAACATTAAAGATTGAAAATGCTAAAGACTTATTTTATATGTAACAAAAATTAGTAATCTAGAAGAATGAAACTTTTAATTTTGAGAACTCAGATAAAAAATGGGCAATCCAGATAAAACAGTCCTTGACTTCAGAACTGTCCAGCAGTCCTTCAAGATGGACTGCCTTTCCATTGCTCTTGTTTTATAGCCTTGAAACTTTTAATGGCTTCCTTTGAATTATTGTATATGTGTACATTAACACTGACTCTATCACTTAAATAATGACATCTAACAAGGACAATAATAGCCTCATTCAGTCTTCCCTGCAAATTATTAAAATGTTAGAAACAAGAAATAGTTTTGAGCAGACATATTCGAGGCAAACTGAGCTTGGCAGCCAACACTCCTTGCACAAATCGTAGCTGAACTTTATGATCTTAGAGGTCTTTTCCAGCCACAACAATGTTATGATTCTATACATATGATGTAATTTTATTTGACTTTTCTAGTTCTGCTATATCCACTCCGATAGGTGGAACAATTGTAGCAGTAGATAGCAATTAATGTCACACAGAATAAAGCTGGCTGTTTTCTTTCTTAAGTAGTCTTCCCACTGTAGAGTTATTGCTTGCTCTCTTAGATCACAGTTTGATTCCTGCCATCTGAAAATATGCTGCTCCTTCCTGAAGATGTCTGACCCTGCAATTGACAACAGGAAGTATTAACATGACTCCTCATTTGGGTTTTATGGCTGAATTTACTGGAAATTATTTTCAGCTTTTAATGCACATGTTTTTCTTAACTGACAGGCTGAGGTGCTCAATGACTTCTTTGCCTCAGTCTTCAGCAACAAGTGCTCCAGCCACGATGTGCAAATTCCAGAGGGCAAAAGTAAGGACTGGGGGAGGGAAGACTTTCCCACTGTAATTGAAGATCAGTTCATAAGCACCTCAGGAACCTGAAAGTGCACAAGTCCATGGGGCCTGATAAGATCCACCCATGGGTCCTGGGGGAACTGGAAGATGAAGTTGCCAAACCACTGTCCATTGTATTTGAAAGGTCATGGCAGACTGGTGAACTTCCTGCTGACTGGAAAAGGGCAAATATAACACCTATCTTCAAGAGGGAAAAAAAGGATGACACCAGGATCTACAGACCAGTCAGCCTCACCTCTGTGCCTGGCAAGATCATGGAGCAGATCCTCCTTAAGGTTCTGCTGCAGCAGATGGAAAACAAAGCAGAGGTGTCTGATGCCAACCAGCATGGCTTCACCAAGGGCAAATCATGCCTGACTAATTTGGTGGCTCTCTATGATGTAGTCACAGCAGCGGTGGACAAGGGAAGGGCAACTGATGTCATCTACCTGGACCCGAGTAAGGCCTTTGACTCTGTCCCACATGACACCCTGGTCACCAAGCTGGAAAAACATGGACTTGATGGGTAGAGCACTGCTGGGTAAAGAATTGGCTGGATGGTCACACACAGAGAGTGGTGATCAAGGGCACAATGTCCACCTGGAGACCAGGGACAAGTGGCATCCCTCAGGGGTCAGTGCTGGGACCAGTGCTGTTTAACATCTTTGTCAGTGACATGGTCAGAGGAATCGAGTGCACCCTCAGCAAGTTTGCAGATGACACCAAGCTGTGTGGCACAGTCAACTTCTTGGAGGGCAGGGATGGCATCCAGAGGGACCTGGACAGGCTGGAGAGGTGGGCCCAGGCCAACCTCATGAAATTCAACAAGGTCAAGTGTAAGGTTCTGCACCTGTGTTGGTGCAATTCCAAGCACAAATCGAGGCTGGGTGGAGAATGGCTGGAGAGCAGCTCTGAGGAAAAGGACCTGGGGGTCTGGGTTGATGAAAAGCTCAATATGAGTCAGCAGTGTGCCTGTGTGGTCCAGACAGCAACTGTGGCTGGGCTGCATCAAGAGCAGTGTGACCAGCAGGGCAAGGGAGGGGATTCTTCCCCTTTACTCTGCTCTAGTCAAACCCCACCTGGAGCAGTGTGTGCAGTTCTGGAGCCCCCAGCACAAGAAGGACATGGAAGTGCTGGACAGAGTGCAGAGGAGGGCTACAAAGATGATCAGAGGGCTGGAGCACCTCTGCTATGAGGACAGGCTGAGAGAGTTGGGGCTTTTCAGCCTGGAGAAGAGAAGGCTTCCAGAAGATCTTATAGTAGCCTTCCAGCATCTAAAGGGGACCTGGGGGAGGCCTGGGGAGGGACTATTCACAAGGTCTTGTAAGGACAGGATGAAGGGGAACGGGTTTTAACTGGCAGAGGGGAGATTTGAATGGGATGTTAGGAGGAAGTTCTTCACAGTGAGGGTGGCAAGACATTGGAACAGGTTGCCCAGGGAGGTTGTGTCTGCTCCCTCGCTGGAGGTGTTTAAGGCCAGGCTGGATGGGGCCTTGAGCGTCCTGATCTAGTGGGAGGTGTCCCTGCCTATGGCAGGGGGTTGGAACTGGACAATCTTTGAGGTCTTTTCCAACCTAAACCATTCTATGATTCTATGACATCTGTTTAGATTGCTCTTTACCATTTAGTAACTGATTTTTACATATTGTTCCCTACTTTTTGTAAGACATTATGTTATGATTTAATTGAGAAACACTGTATCACCCCAAAGTGATTATCATCTCCTACAATTTAATTTCACAAATCTGATACAATGTTTTATCTAATTTTAGGTACCAGCAACCTAGTTTTTTTTCTGGCTTAAGTGATGCTTTTTTATACAGCTCTCTGACTGCTGAAACTTTTGCTAGTTCTTAACAAACCTCCTCCTCCTCGCAACGTTCTCTTCAAGAACATACTGAAATGCTCTCAGCACACGGCATGGAGCCAGCTAAACAGAAAGCTGCTATGGAAATTCTAGACTTTAACCCTTTTTTTTTTTTTTAACATGACACAAAACAGTTATTTCACTTTAGAAGACTATACTATATGAAACAGCATTACAAGAAGTCGTAAGAGACCTGACAGTGTTTTATAAACAGATCCATGAAATCTCTAACCAAAGCCACCTAATTTCCCATGACAACTTTTCCTCTTCTTGAAACAGAAATTGAGACACCAGCTTTTTCCACTCTCAAATCGGTGACCTGCATGAAATGCCTTCTATTAGTGAAGCTAATTTTGCAGAATTTCTTATCTTTCAAACTGTTGTTTCCATTATTTTTCTCACATGAACATAGGCATGGCCACAAGACACAGATGACCAGAACTACTTTTTAAAACATAATTACTATTTTGGAGTTTTGGGGTGCTTGAGATACATTTATCATGTGTAGGGCTGTTTACTTTTCACATGTTTTCTTTAAGGCTGGATACATCCTTTCATTCCCTACCTTTGGTTATTCTATTTGCTGCCTTGTGTATGACAAGTGGTCTTAGACCAGGTCTGAAAATTACAACTCATCCAGCAGCACCCCTTGGGGTCAGTGCCCTGTTTGTCAGGCAGGAGCCTGAGCAGGTGAACAGAACAGATGTCAAACATACTATGGAGACCCAAGAGATGGATAAGAGGAACATTCAGAGAAGGAAGCTAGAATCAGCAACAGGACTGTTGCTCGGGCTGCAGGTAGAGCAGTTAAGCAGCACACTGCAGAAGGACAGCCACTGTTATAATAGCTGAAAGTTACTCCTGAAGGCTCCTGACAGACCACTACATCTGCCCTTCTGAAGGATAATTTTTTTAACTTGAAGTTTCCCTGTTACCTGAATTCTGTAACATTACTTTCCCTCTGCTGCACTAAGCTTATTTTCTTGCGCCTAGCTTTCAGTTTTCCTAACGAGCTGTCAATTAGTTATGCAAATATGAAGAAACAAACATCCAGCTCTGCTTATGGCAATCTCTTCTTTCTTGCCATTTAGCTAATGAGCTAGTAATTAGAGAATTAGCAAACTAGCCACTTAGCTAGCTCTCTAACCCTCTGTTGCAGAGTATGCATCATATTATCAAACTCAGCAGGGAAGGCAGCATCAGTAGTTGGTGTAAAACACAGACTTTATGCTAGAACCATAAATAACTGCATACAAAATTTATGTGGGGTTTTGATCCATTATCACCCCTTCAACTGAACAGATGACCATGGGGGGAAAAAAAAAAAAAATTTAAAATCTTTCTTTTCAAAACACTGTGTCTGGTTATTACTCAGGAACTAAAAAAAAGTTAAGCCAATTTTTATGTAAAGAAGAAGGTGGGTTTCTGGGCCTAGCACAGGATGTGTTGAAAATTGGCATTAATATGCTGCTGTACTAATATGCACTAATATGCACTGATATGCTGCTGTACTCCAGAATAAATAAATTCCTGTAGGTTGTAATATGATGAGTCCCTTGCTGAAGCTCTATTAATTTCCTAAACATGTGCTGAATTTCAAATTTAAACAGCCTCCTTTGTAGCTGTTCTTCACGAATGCACTTTATTTCATCACTGGGCCACGCTTAGGGAATCTACCTGACCCATGATCCAGCCAACAGGTAACATCTGGGTCACTTTGGGTCACACAGCTGCATGTAAATACCTCCAGGAACACTTTTATAGAAACCATTTTATAAAGTGTCATTGTGGCTTTTTCAGACCTCCATTTCAAAGCTTCTATATATCCCAGACCAACTGTATCTTCACCATAATGTTTACTCAGTTTCTGACCAAACCAAACCCCAAACAAAACAAATTCTCTAACCAAACAAGAAAAACACAACAACTAACAAAACCAAACAAATAAACAAAGAAACCCCAACCAGCAACAAAACCCCCCAAACTCTACAGTAATTTAGGTATTTTGCACTTATTCCAAATCTCTGGCAGAGGTACCTGGGAGCGCTGGTTGGCAACAAGCTGAACATGAGTGCCCAGGTGGCAAGGAAGGCCAACAGCATCATAGCTTGTACCAGGAATAGTGTGGTCAGCAGGACTAGGGCTGTAATTCTGCCCCTGTACTCAGCCCTGGTGAGGCCTCACCTCGAGTGCTTTGTCCAGTTCTGGGCCCTTCACTTCAAGAAAGATATTGAGGTACTGGAGTGGGTCCAGAGGAGAGTGACAAGACTGGTGAGGCGGCTGGAGTGAAAGCCTTATGAGGAGAAGCTGAGGGAGCTGGGGTTGTTCATTCTGGAGAAGAGGAGACTCGGGGGGGAACCTTACCACACTCTAAAACTACCTGAAGGGAATTTGTGGTAAGGTAGGGGTCAGGTTCTTCTCCAAGGCAACTTTTGACAAGATGGTGAGCTGCGCTGCCGTGGTGGAGCACACCACTTTGAGACACACACTTACTCTTATTCCCCTCTGTGTCCCTTTTTACAAATTATGCAAAATTAGTAGTTAATATTAATTTTTATATCCAGGCAAATATTGTTAATAACTATGAGAATTGTTTATTAATATTAAATCTCACCAGAAAACTTATTCACAATGGTCAAAATGCACGGTTTGGATACTTATACACACAGGGAAAAGGCAAAAATAAAACACTTTAAGAAATAACTAGCAAGTGCAAACATTAAAACTGGAGAGAGGTTCTTACTTTCAAAAATACCTCTTGCCCACTAGGGGATTTCAGAGGCTCCTTTCTGCTACTAAGGCAGAAAGACACCACAGAATTTAGTTACAGAATTTATTAGAGGGAGGCTTTGAAATATTTATTCACAAAATAGAATCAGACAGTACCCAAAGCTGAAAGGGAATTCTGCTGGTATCTTGAAAGTCATAGTAGGCAGAGCATGTGGCAGGGCAGACCAGGAAAAAAAACAAAAAACAAAGCAGAAAAGGCATGTGGCAGAAGCCTGTTTATTGATTGCCTGAATGTAAATGGCCGCTGTGGCCACACAAATTCACCAATTAGAATGGCACTTTGCCAAACCATATTAGGTGAAGTCAGGAGCTTGCTTTCCCTTATTTGGGAGGAACAAGTCTGGGCAAGTCTTGGACCTTCATAGTGGCTGTCTCCAAGCCTTCTGTCTTCTCCCTGTGCTCTGCTTCTTTCTCCCAGCAGAGGGAAGGGACCATGGGATCATGCCTGGGCAAGTCAGGACATGTATCTTCCACAGCATCCCTTGACAGAAGGAAGGCACTGAAGACCCACGAGCTCAAAGCAGGCAGAGAAATAGTGGGAGCTAGATAGAAATCATCCATTCTTTTTGTTCAGTTGTTTTATTTTCTCAGTTGTATTTGCTACATGTCTGAAGCACATTCAGAAGGCTCAGAGTTAGAATAAGGCAACAGGGATCATTTACAATTAATCTCCAATTAATGCTTCAGATCAGAAACTGTGTTTCCAAAGAACTCTCCTCTCCAGCTACACATATTTCATCAATTACTGGGGCCCCAAGGAGCAGTCTACTTGGTGTTTTCACAATTGAACATTTGAATAGTTGTTAGGACAGAAAGCCACTGTCCAGAAGAACAAGGATTGTATTTTAAGATCACTTCTGTAAGTCCATTATTCTCTTTCACCACAAGCAGAGAAAAACTGGACAGACAGCAACTAAAACCAGCTCCACTGCAGCAAAGACATGGAAATCAATTGATTCTGAAGCTAACACAACAGGACTTCCCCAAAAATAAACTTCTAGAGAAATAACAAAAGGAAGCATTTTAACTGATGCAAGTTCCATATTTTAGATATAAAAGACCATCTGCGCAGAATAGGAACTCAGTACAACCAAGGTCTTCTGGTTGATGAAAGCCAAAATTGAAGTACTAGTCAAATGCCTTATGATGTTAGCACTGATTGAAAGGTAGATAGGTGCAGGATGGCCTGAGCTCTGATGATCTGAATCAGGGAAAACATATGAAAATCATTGTGTGGGTCTCTTCTGCCCCAGTAGTTTTCATGAGACTTCTCCTCTGATCTGAGAAAGGATACTGATTTCCTTGGACTTTGATCTCACACAATATTGCTGCTTGAATATTATGAGCTTGAAAAACTTGCTATTGTCCATTGTTCATTTTTTATTAAAAAATAATTCTGTAAAACATTTGGCTGTGTGTTACTTTTTCATAGTTTTCCACTAAGTTTTACTGAGGCACCAAAAGCTCAGAAGCCAAGTAAAAATGCAACTTGCTTTCTGTTATGAAAGGTTACCCTTTAAAATAATAAAAATACTTCTAAGCTAATGGCGAAAATTAAGGATATTTTCTAATTTTCAGATTTATCTCAAATAAGAAACTACTGTCCTGGAGGAAGGTGCAAAGAGATTACACAAAAGTAAAGCCAAAAGGAGTTTGATGTGGACCTTTCAATACTACTGATCACACTCTATGTGTCACAGCTCATTCCAAGTGTGTAAGAGAAACAGAACCAGTTAGCTTTGCTTTGTATTACTTTGTTTCCATTTTATTTACTTGAAGAGAAAATATTCCTGAAAGCATTACAAACTGATCTGCATTCAGACACAATCAGCAAAATAGACAAGGGACAGTACGAGGAATACTGACTCCCGTAAATTGTCTACAGATTTCTACCACATCATTCTAGACTGTCTGGACATAAACAAACCAAGAAGAGGAACAAAAAATGACCAAACAACAAGGCTGTAATTTCATATACAAACTGAGAAAGGTATACCTATTTTATTGTTAATGTTTAAAGGAAGATTATAAAAGACTTACAAGTGAATAGATTCAAAACAGGGAGATAAGTATGTATTCACAGCCATTTTTGTGCTGATCAGGAAGAAAGGTCTAAGAAAACGTTGGATTTAATTGAAAATAATTAAATTGATTAAAGTCTCTCTTACTCTTAGACCTGGAAGGTTGTGCTGCAGTAGTATCTGCATACAATGAGGAGAACAACACATTATTTGTGGAGCCTATTTATCACAGTGAAACTGAAGAGATACAAATGCACACAAAGGATGTCTACTGCTGTCAGTTGAAAACCCTTCCTAGTTTTAGGAAAGGTATAGAAAGAACAGAAAACTTAAACGTAGCACAAACATCACAGTCTTATCCCCAGGTGATTATTTATTTTCTCATGTTGGGCTGTAACGTTCCAAATTGAGAGAAAATGCTGGATGTCATGTAATGCTCTCAAGTCCCAAGTGCTGAGCTGCAGCTTTCTAGCTGCATCATGTTGGCCTACAGGTAAGCATCTTAACCTTTGCCATCACTGCTGAAAAGATAAAGAAATAGAAAGGTGTCCAGAAAATCAAATGTATGTCTATGATCCTATAAATGTGTAAAACAGAGATTCAGAACCGCATCTTTTGACAATTTCATTAAAAAAAAAAACCAACCAAACAAAACAAAAATACCCAAAGCCCCCCCAAAAACCAGCACCGTCTTTAATCATCTTGACACTCACTGGCAACTCTGGAAGTGGGCATGCTGTGTGGGACTCAGCTCTGAGTGTTGGAGTACACCTCCATGACAACATGCAGGCAAGCAGACAGAAGCTAGTTCTGCACTAGGTAACTGAGGCTCTACAGACAGGGTAGCTCTGCACATAGCTACCCCAGACAACTGCTCAAAATGCCTACAGAGATCTAATGTCCATGGCATTTCCTGTCCTGGTACAGTTCTTGTGAATCCTCCTTTGTCTATAACAGCTTCAAAACTTGCACCTCAGCTAATCACTTTTGTTTTTAAGGACTGTCACCTAGGCAGGCAGACTTAGAGGACTAAAAGATGAAACAGTACAAGGTATCAGAGGATTTGGGGCTGTACTTGAAACCTTGTTTTAGAAATAAGTGAAAAGAAAGGTCTAAAGAGGACCATAATAAATGCCCAATATAAAATTGTTTAGTGCAAACTAAGATTATATAATTTGCTCCTAATTTTGGTTTTGCTAAAGAGGTACAAAACAGACCTATTTATACAGACATTATCAATTCACCATCATGAACAAAATTACACTTTTCCAAGATACTAAAGTTTAATGCTTTTGTCACGTCTCTAAAGATTTGACAGGTAAAGCTTTCTATCATGAAGTAAAAATGTTAACAGAGAGTTTCAATTAAAACATGCAAATAAAAGTTACTTATTGCATCATCTAGAAACCTGAGAGCAAACTAAATAATACCCAGAGTAAATTCCAGTCCTACAAATTTAATCTAATGGTACATGAAAATAGAAGGTTTTCTCCTTTCTATTTATTTGCTTGGTAAGTCGAACTTGGGGTTTTTATTTGTTTGCTTGCTTCAGTTTGAAGATCAAGAAATCTTTTAGCTATTGGTTACTTGCAATTCAGTGGATTAATTAGAAAAATATGGCAATGGAGTCAGCAGAAAGAGACCTTGACTGAACTAATTTTCGTGAAGTCTGTATGCAAGACAACAGTCTGTTGTATTTAGATACTTCAAGTGAAACGTGGAACTACATGCCTTCCCCCATCATGGAGAAAAGACAGCAAGTCAGAGATTGGGCTAAATACCTGCTCAACTGCTCATAGCTGAAAAAAAGTGTCCTGTTGCTTCCCATTAGTTCAGAGAGTATCTGAGATACTGCTCATCAGAACACACATACATAACAATACAAAGGTACCAATGAAAATTTGTTGGCATTGACATTACTTTTTTAATTAAATGTTTTGCAGTATTATTTCCACTTCCAAATGGCCTTAAGGTCAGCACTGTACTGAGATCTGGAAAAGGCAGCTGGAAGAAAAAATATCAAGAGTTGTCATCATTTTATCATCTAGTGAAATAAAAAGCCTTTCAAATAATGATTTTGAAAAGTGAAAAATTAGTACCTCCTGGAAGATGTCAACAGAACTTATGTTGAAGAGTCACACTGCTTATTAGTATTAGACTAGCTGAAAAAAACACCATTAGGCTCAGTTGCCCGGAAGACAGCATCAACAAAAATATGTACAGTCCATAGGAGTTCATCTCTTCTCCTTGGTAACAAATGATAGGAGAAGAGCAAATGGCCTCAAGTTGCACCAGGGAAGATTTAGATGGCCTATTAGAGAAAACTTCTTCACTGGAGGAGTTATTAAACTCTGTGGGTGGTTATTAAATGCTCCCTAGGGTGGTGGTTGAATCCCCATTCCTGGAAGTATTTAAAAGATGTGTAAATGTGGTGTTAAGGGACATGGTTTAGCACCAGACTTGGTAGTTAGATAATGGTTGGACTTCACTATCATAAACGTCTTTTCCAACCCAACTGATGATTGTGCCTCAGTGCAACATACTGTTAACTGTGCAAAACCAAATCTACCTGAGTTTTGTTTTCCTTTAAGATCAATCCCACACTGAGATTAGGAGAAAAATAATTATGCAATGCGGACAAAATGCACTGCTGTTCAGTAATTTGAGCAATTCCTAGGTTTCGGATTGGTTTGTTAAGATTAACAGATATTCAAAATGTATCTAATAAACAAGTAAATAGTGTCACATAATGCTTACTACAGTAGAGACACACTCCACTACTTAGCACTAATGACTTCTGCAGGCATCCTTATTTTACTGGAACAACACTGGTCACACAATGAACAGAAAGGATACCCTTACTGAGAATTTTTTTTCATCTAAATTCACAGAGCATTTTTTCTGCTCTTTGTCTCAGCACACGCTGCCTGCAAACGTAACGACTGGTACAATTAATGCACCGAACTCCATCTGTCTACCTGCCTACATTTACAAGTTTGAAATGCAGGTCTGTTATAATTACATCTGTAACGCTAATATGGAAACCATATAACATCTGCAGTGAATTCACAATGATCACCCACAAATATGCACATCCCAAGAGACTGGATAGACAGTTTCAACAGCTAGCAATTATGTACAATGAAATGCTTGATTTCTCTAGCATCATATAAGTGGAAGTGAAAAAGAGATTTCTAATCTTCAAAAATGAGGAAAAAAAAAGAAGTTACATGTAGCTATTTGTAATGCAAGAGAATAGAGGATTTAAGCACTGGCATGCTATCCAGGCTATTCTCTCAAGAGAAAGCCCTGCTTCACAAAGCCATCAATTTGACTCTGTTGGGTCTCTCCTTAGAACAAAAGAGGTCTAGGTCATGTAAAGCATATTTTAATCATCATATTAATCATCTCTTCCTCACTTCTTTGAGGAAAATAATTAGACTGCTAACACTGTGATGATCTCCATTACACACCAAACTGTGGTAGTAGATATAAAGTTCTGAAGGCATCAGAGCTTCTTCAATGAAATGGATGACCTAGATAATCCTTTGCTACACTTTTTTTCTTGGAGGCAGCCTAAAAACACTTTTACAAAGCTTTTCGAAGAACTGACCTACATCAAATCTCTAACCTATCAGGCCCCATGCCGACATTGTACTGACATCGAGTGGACCAATGATTTAAAGCAACTGGAAGGAATCTAACTGTGTAAGCTGATAAGAACAACAAAAAAACTGTTTGTTTTCAAAAGACTCCTTCACAAGGCAAAACACATGACTATACTGGAGTTCACATAAGAAAACATCCTGATGAATCAGCTCCTCCAAATGAGACTGTATCAACAAAAATCCCAAATTGGCCTAGTATTCAGGTTTTTGAGGAGGATCTGAACAGAGCAAAAAGCCTACATCCTTCAGTACATATGTATGCCAATTATCACTTTTGAGAAAAATGAAAGCAGAAGCCAGAGAATGTATGTCCTGAAACCCAGCTAGCTCCTACAATTATTACCCTAATGTATTTAAATAAACGTTTAATCTACTGATACCATTATTTTGCTCAATAACATCAATACAGAACCATCCAACATTTAATTACTGTTTATTTTGTGTGTACTATACTTTGATTTTAATGAGTGCTTTTTAGTTCCTTAAGGTGTCATCTTCATCCCTTAAGTATTCATCAGGATCAACTACACCTTTTGTTGCTTTGAATAAAATCTGTGTAACTAAAGTAGCTGATATTAAAAATTGAGCTGTAAAAGCAACCAAAATACCACTTAGTCCAGAAAGCTCGATCCTTTCTGCAGTTGCAACAGCAATATAATTTTGCCCCTCACTTCCATGCAAAAAACCTCCACACCAAATCTTCTGTAATTATAGACAGAAATTGCATCATTGCTTCATTACTTCTTTTACAGAAATACCTCAGCTTCTTTCAGATTAACCCAACATCTGAATATATTAATCTAAAAAAAAAAAAAATCCTATAAGCACAATTCATCCTTTTCTAAGGACAAGTGCAAGAAATAATCAATGTGTGTGTTTCCACTATAGGCCAAACAAATGTTCTATCTTAAGGGAAGGAAAATATTTTCAAGATGCCTTTAAATGGTCACACAGATATGACCAAAACAAAGAAATGGTTATGTTATCACAGGTACCTTGGCACTGGCAGATGTTCATGGAATTATTTTACATACGCTTTTCTTTCATTCTCAGTCTACACAGACCTTTCAGACTTCTTCACAACCCAATACCAACCACTATGAATGTGTCAAGACAAGTTAGCTATCTTTGACTCACACCATGATCTTCTCAACCAGCTGCCAAATCCCACACGAGAAATCCTTTCTGCATGACAGCCACAGAACAGGGAAGGAAGGTGTCCTCAGCCTCAAGAGGAGAGGAGAAGAAAGTAGGCTACACAAGCAAAGACTGATCAAAGCAGCTCAGTCAGGTTTTGGAGAGGTGTGCCTACAAACACCACGGCATTTCTAACCAGCAACATGACACCAGGATTTATGCTCTACTCCTCCTTTGCCCACATAACTAACAGGGGCTTGCACTGGCAGTTAAGGATTTGGTACTAAATGTCATACATGTAGTACACTTGCTCTGCCTACTGCAGAAGCTAAAAGATGTCACCTATGGCTACTGTAGAAAGCAAAATGAAAAGGTTTCTCTTACCATTTAGAAATAGGTTTGGTAAATATCGGGCTGAAAACAAGGAAGACATTTTTAAAATAAGGGTGGTGAGTCACTGGAAGAGGCTGCCTAGAGAAGCCGCAGATGTCTCATCATTGGAATCATTAAAATTAAGGTTGGACAAGGGCTTTGAGCAGAAAGTGAAAGATATTTTTGCCTGTGGTAGGTTGGACTAGGTGAGCTTTAAGGTCCTTTCCAATCCAAACCATCCTATGATTCTATGACATGAAAACGCTGCTCTTTTTTTTTTTTTTTTTAAATCCTCTCACTCCCCTGGACCCTACCCCCAGCCAGGCAGCATTAGCTAAGTTTGTACACAAATCTCCTACCTCATTAGTTATTGCCATTGGCTATACCTCATCTTTGTCCTATTGCCTGACTGTAGCAGACAACAATTTAATTTGCTGAGGACTACATCACCTGAATTTAGATAGAAATAAAGTTAAATATGATCTCTGTATCACAAGGCAAACTAGTGCAGTAGAACTAAGGCTGATTTTAAATTCTGAAAACCCCTCATAGTGCTAACTGCTATGGATCCTGCTTTTAACATTCAGATATAAGCAGTATGCAGCAATTATGGCATAGAACTACATATTTAAAATGAAACAGCAAGAAAAACAGGAAAACCACCAGTATACATTTCTTGCAGCTTCACAATGCTTTAAGCAGAGAACTGAAAACACGAGAACTTTCAATCACTATAATACTGAAAAAAAGTTTACACAGTATTTAAAACATTCATTGTAATTCTTTGCATGCATTTTACTCATATCTAAGTCTGCATAAATTCAAGAGTAAGGAATTAGTACTGTGAGTTTAGCCCAAGGTAAATACATACATATTAAAGGTGGTCAATTAACCTCTCAGAGCTCTGCACAAGAGCATTTTCCAACCTACACAAATGAGCACGCATGAACTGGTGACTGAAAAATTATCTGATATTTTATTAATAACTTTTTTTAAACTGTGTTGAAATATGCAAAGAAAGATAAAATAAAGTCACTTTCTCCCTTAATTTTACAATTAGCAGCATGTCCAATATCATTACTTATAATAAATTGCCATGATCGAATTTCTCTTTTTATCCAAAAAGCACTACTAGCATCTGATGTTCAACTCATTGGACTGTGGCTCAATGTCTGTAATGGAATTTTCCACAAAAAATATCCTCTGTTAATTCTGAGAGAGTGATTACAGAATGAGAATTGTAAACACTTTCATACCTTCTCTAAAACTGAGAGGGAAGAGGAAATAATTCCTGAGACAATCTTAATTATATGTATACAGGAATGAATCACATTAAATTTCAGTGAGATTTTCAAGAACTGTGGTGGGATGCTAGGGGGAGATAAAATAGAAAATTAATATAAACATTTCTGGAAAACTGAAGAGGAGTTTATGCAACTCTTCCTATGATCTTTTTTTCCCTACTAGATTTTTGAGATAAATGAAAAACAATGATAAAATATTGATAGAAAATCTTTAAAAACACAGTAGCATTAGAAAAAATATCATGCTGGAGAATAAAGTAACCAAATTGACTCAGTATAAACTTTCCCAAATAAGTCTTGGAACATAAGCATAACTCAAAACAAGTCTTCTCCTTCACACTCAAAGTTAAAAGAGTCATGTGCAGAAAATCAGCTACAGTAATAAGAAACTCTGGCTTTGCCAGCAATGCAGTAAGTCTCAAACCATGACTACTGCATTGGATTACAGATTAATTAATCATTTTCAGAGTAAAATAATTACTGTGCAGACCACATATTTGTTTCAGAATCACAGAATAATTAAGGTTGGAAAAGACCTCCAAGATCAACCCTCAACCAAACACCACCATGCCCACTAAACCATGGCCCCAAGTGCCACCTCTACACATTTTTTTAATCCCTCCAGGGGTGATGACTACACCACCGACTGTGAGAGACTGAAGGCTCTCCCTAGTTTGAATCAACGAAGATAAGGATTGCTGTCTCCTTCCCTCAAACTCAGACAATGTTCCTGGCTGAATGCAAATCATCCGAGATACAGCACTCTGCTGATGCTCCCGGATGTAAATACTGTTGTCTTTCATGACTTTACCGGATTTTTGCCTAGCACTGGCTTTCAAGATATTCATCAGCTATCCTGAGAAGAAAAGACTTGTGTATTTCAGGGGATGAACAGGTAAGCAGCCGGTGCAGCCGCCGGACCTCCAATAAGGCATGACAATGCACAGGAGGAATTCCTGGGGAGCTGCACCTGGACACTGATGACACTGGGACTGAAAAAACTATTTTAAAAAGACCTGAGAAATGCCTGCCAGAAGTAGAACTCAGGAGGAAGGACCAGAGGAGAAGAATTCAGGAAGGAGAGCCCAAGGAACAACTATTCCACCTGCTAGAAGACCGACTCGTGATGAACACTATGGAGCATCCCTAGACCACAGACACCTCTCTCTCACACCCCGTCTCTGTCTGATGGTAATATAATCCCTGCTGGTCTCCCTCCGCTGCTTTTTTTTCCCCCTCTCCTAATTTCTCCATTGTTCCCCCCCCACCCCGCCCCCCACTCCCTCCTGTTTTGTCCAACTTTATCCCTTAATAAATAGTTTTGTGGTGATATCTGGCCTCACTTGTACCACCTTAATTTCACAGTTCAGAAATCTCTAAGAACAGGTCTTGCTCCTCTGGACAGAGATCATGTTAATCTCTGGCCTCCGGACCTTTACACTGACCTGGACACCTTTTTTTTCTGTTTAACCTTGTTCCAGTAGCTCTGTGCAGGAGAGGACAAGGCTAAATGACACAAGCCACTAAATCTCACAAACCCCTTCACCAACATTTGCACCAGGTCAAAGTTAAAGATCAAGGCTCTAGTTAGCAGAGCTGAGCCTCCAAATCCCCAATGCCACTGAGAGGCATCCTCTCAAGCTCTCCTATGAGCAAGAGATCCTTCTCCAGCACTACACCAACACCCCGTTGAGACCTCTGCCAGATCTACCCACCCTCAGCCAAGGGAGGGACATGGTTCCCTAGAGTCAGGGGTTTTCCAACAAATCCTCGTGGTCAAAAAGCTCTCCATCCCTACAGACGTGAGCAGCACCATCACTATTCCTGCCCCAAACTGTAGACTCAAGCCATCAGTCTTGCTCTGGCAGTCAGGAGAGGCTGATGTGCCCATGGGTCCTTCAAGATACTCTCATTTGGTTTTCCTTCCATGTCAGATAAAAATGGAACTGTAGCTCAGCAATTCAGTTATAAATAACACTGAAGCTTTTGAGATCCTGAATGACAGAAACAAGCAAGATGTCTACAATTAAGTTACTAACAAACATAATCAAACAGTAGATATGATGGACCACATGTGAAGACAGAGATGAGAAAGCATAAGAACAAAGCATCCATAGAACATAGAAAGAAGAGAGACTAATAGTTTCAACAATGAAGCAAATAGAAAAGGCACAAGAGACACATTTAAGCAATATGAGAGTATGTGGTAAGATGAATGAAATTTGATTAAAATACATTAAAGAGGAGAAGTAGCTTGTACTAAATCTCCAGATGGATTCCACCACTGCAACGTTCATTAAATCTAGTATTGCATAGTGGTTAGTATCAACTACAATCCTGGAGAGAAATTAAAATAAGCAGCAAATGCTGACTCCAACTGCAGAAATGGACAGTACTGTGCTTTTCTGGAAAAAAATATCTGGAAAGAGCAGAAAATGGACCTGAAGGGCTGGGATAAAATACTAAAATACCAAATTAATGCTGGTAGGTGAATTCACATTGTATTAACACAAGATGAAGATCCCAATAGCCCATGGTGTCAGCACAGCCTTGACAGTGATACTTGGGTCTTTGGAATCCTCTCTTTGAAACTGGACAGCTAGAACATTTGTGCACTTAATTCAAAGTGGTGAATGGCTGAAAATAGCTGGAGAATTTTATAGGACTATCTTGGGTTATGCATAGCCTTGCACTGCAACAGATAAGCTGAGAAATCTCTATGTGTCCAAAGAGACGCGAAGTAAATCTTAGCTAGATAGTTACCATTCAGGCATTAATTTAAAAGCAATTTTTATTTACAATCACATAATTTCCAAAGGGCAAGCTACTTCCTCTAATACATCAAGCTTCTTACACAGTTTGCTGAGAGAACTATAAACATTATGCCTTTTCAATTCTACCCCATATTTTGCATCTTGAGAAATTCCATTCCTCTGAAACCTACTGCTGGGCCACTAACTAGCTCAGCCTTGACCTGCAACGTGTTCCAAACTGTCCTTCCTGCCAGTCTTAGCTTCTTCATCAGTTATTGAGAAAAACTGATTACTTTCTAAAAACTTGTGCTGTTCTTGCATCCTAATATAACACTTTGTGGATTCATAATATTGTTTTGTCTGCAGACCCATCCCTTTCACAAGTGTTTTTATGAGATCTTCGTAGTTTCAACAACCACAGAACTGATTAAATGGTGACATGGAGAAACTCACATTGAATTATCACATTTCTGTACAACAAGGAAACCATTTGTCTACTCAAATTCTTTCTTTTGTGCAGCATAATTTCAGGTGTATAAAAACAAGCTATAACACAATTCACATATTATTCTTCATGAAGAAGTTTCATTCACTACCAAAGAGTAGATGACAAAGGATAAATATTTTTTAAAAGCTACACATTTTGAAAAAAAATTTAAAAAAAAAAAAATCCAGGAAAAAAAAAATGTGGTAGAGTGAAAACTGAGGGAGATCCTTCAAAAGAAATATAATGCTAACACACAGCCCTTGTGATTCACTGAGCAAGTCTGAAGTTAGATGAAATGAAATGAATTTGCAGTATCATTTGCTAAGAGTAAGAAAAATTCTTTTGCTGATGTTGCTGCTGATGTTACATATACTGCTCTGTTGCATATGCTGCTGATATTACAAAAACGACAGTGAACTGCCCTCATAGTTTTAAATTAGACCTATCATTCTGTCTCTTAGTCTGCATTGGTTATCCACAGGCACCAAACATGCTTGGGAGGACACCGTAGAACTTTGGAGTTGGCACAGCTGCATGGAAAGCTTCTCTTCTTTAGGAAGAGAACAGGTGGTTCCTCTCCAAAACACTCTGCATGGTAAGTAGAAATCAGGAGACATATTTCTCAAGATGGTAACTTAGAACTGAAGCGCTGATTAAAAGAGGTAACAAACATATGGAGATAAAGATAGTGGTGCCACGTTGTATCAAATGCTGCCAGGAAGATTTTTAGCACCAGGGGTTCTTCAGTTTGTCTTTTTTTTTTTTTTTTCTTCCCTTCTTCAAAAAAGATTGGTATTTTCCAGTTCAGTTTATCTCTCCTGCCCAGAGAGTGGATTTCAAACTTTAAAATAGCAAAGCTGGAAGAGGAGAAAGTTGCTTCTAGAAGGTTCACAGCTCACAGCCTTTGAAACATAAAATTATTTCCTTCGTATCTGCACTAAAAGAGGTCCTCTAAACTTTTTAAACAATACAGAAATCAAGCACAGAACTTACCTCATAGTAACTTCGCACAGCATTGCAAAATGCTTCATCTGCTACAATTTGTGTTTCCCCATTCAAAAAGGCCAGGAATCGTTCTTTCAGTATCTGTAGTTGCTGCTTATTGAGCTATGCAAGATAAAAAGGAGAGGGGAGAGAATAATAAACACAGTTAGTCCTGAAGTAAAAATATGCAGCACTACACACACTAGTAAGCTGTGAATAGGAAAGAAAAGGCTTCCAGGACATCTGGCTCCTCATTGAGTGGCAAGCCAGGTTGCTGCAGTAAGTCATTCATGCACTAAGCATGCAACTAAACCTCTACTCTTTCTGCTGTGCCCTTGGGATGCTACAGATAAGTCTGCATGGATACTTCTGAGTGGTATTTTATATGCATATGCTGAATAAAATGGTTGACCATCCCCAATGCATCAGCAACAGATAATAAAACTTAGCTTTTAGTTCTAGTCTTCCAATATTTTGGGGTTTTTTTCAGCCTTCAAATAAGTGAAAAAGACCTGAGATTCCTCCTCTTTTTTTTTTTTTTTTTTTTTAGTAATCTAGGCACTACCTGTGGCATGTTTTAGCAAATACACTGTGAATGAAACGGATGAAACATGCTTCATATGAAAAAAATGGACTTCTAGCCACCCATGTTATACCACTATGAATGACATGAAACAATTGAGGTACAGCAATCAGAAGGCTCCAAAATTGACAACTTCGACTTCATATCAAGGCTGAGTGCATTTTTCGGAAACAGACTGCTAACAGAGAATGAACAAACGTTCCAATCAAACCATTTTTACTGAAGTTTAATGGTATGAGGGAAAAACCCAAAATCTGAAAGCTCTCCAGATATAGGCCTTTTGTCAAAGTTACTATCAACTCTTAAATTATTTAGTAGTAAGGTATTTCTCTTTATTAAATCTATGAGAAGTTTGAATGTCACATCAAAGGAGATGGTCACTAACGTACTAATATAACAAAGCAACATTTAAAGTAGTTCATTTGCTTTCATAGCTCTCAAAAACTAATATAAAGCTTTTATTCTACTGAGTACTCCTGAACTAAAAAAATTCAAACAGCTAGTTGAAAAGATTTTTTTAGTATTTCCTGTATTTTGTTTAGTAAAATATAAATATCTAGTCAGAAACTGAAAATGTTTTTCCAGAGAACAGAAAGTTGTATTTGTAAAGGCTAACCTGAAACAAATAACACTACCCAAATCACATTACTTTTTTACAGAAAAACTTTTGGGGATGTACAGTAAGCCTGGTGACCTTAGGCATTCAAGTGTCTAGTGTGGACACTTTGATACCATTTAGGCTGTAACACTGTTCAGAGATCAGCAAAATTACTGCTATCCTGATAATGTGCCTATCATGTACAATCTCTATTTCCTTCACATTAAGGGAGGACTTTTATCCTACATGAAGTTTGTGAAGCTTGTCAAGTAATGCACTTCCAATAAACGCAAACCTGAAAGCTTAGTACAGATGCCATCTAAATACCTGATATGAGAAATCTTCTGAAAAATGGTGGAATGTAGGCAGTATCAATGCAATGCCAAAGAACTACGCCTATGAAAAGAATTTAAGCTAGTCAAAAACACATGATGATTCTATTCCTCTTTTTCACAAAATGATTAGTGTTACAGAACAAGCCCCAAGAAATCCCTACACGTGAAAAAGCCTCTCACTGAGGTACGCAACCTTGAGCAGACTTTGCTGCAACTTGCAGAAACTTTCTGCATGAGCTTCTGAGAGCAGTAGCCCAGCACTGACACATTGCCAGCCTTTACCACTGCTAGTTAAAAATAAATGGGATAGAGGTTATTTGTATTATGCCTGAACATAAACCAAAAATGCCATCTAGTCATCTGTCTGCCAGACATCCATTCCTTTCACCGAATCTGCACCCACAAAGCTTAGCTGTTTCTAATGCAAATTAAACTTTATTCACAGATACACAGGATGGGTCTTTCCCTCTACTCAATCCTTTATTTTTCTTCTATTTTCTAAAGATACTAGACAAGTCAAGACACCAGAAAATAAAAATCATTAAGGATGGTCTGATGGTCTTATTTTCATGGGGGACTTAAAAGGCCTCCCACAGATGGTACATCACTGCTGAGCAAGCAGCTCCTTCGTCCCATGGAATATTCACGGTTCTTCCACAAGAATATGTGGGCTTCCTGCCAAAGCAATTATGGAAACGTGTTTTCATGCTTGCAAACTTAATTCTTTAGGTGATTTGCTTGTCTATTACCCACATATCAAACAAAACCATTATGAATAAGGAAATGAAATATAAATATAATTCTGATTTCCTCATTTCTAACCATCATAGTTAAATGAAGTGAAATGCCTTTAAAATATTTACGTATGGTTTTCATATTCACTACTTCTGGTAGTAATTCAAGGGCTGAGTGGCATTTTAGGATTACTGGATTATTTTAGAGCAAAATCTGGATGTGTAGGGGAATGAAGTTCTCCTGCTAAAATAAAAAATAAGAATAATAATTCCAATGGAAAATATTAAAAGCTACCCTTTGTGGTAAGATGATCCAAAGTCTGTTTTACAGGTCCCAAGCACCATCATACACAGAGATGCAGTTGTGTTAGCTGTCAAGATACAGAATAATTTATAGCAGAGTCTTGAAGCACACAGTTCCACCAGACTTTTTACCTGTTGGAATATTGAGTGTAAGGTGAATTTTCATTAATTTAATTATAATATTTTTAAATATTGGTAATTTTTAATGAATTAATTAACACTTTTCAGTTTGCAGCTAAGTGTCATTAAAACTAAAAAGAAACAGTAGAAGTAGTAGCTTAGAAATGTGGAGGAAAAAAGGGAATTTTGATTGCCTTAGAATGCCGTAATAGCAAATGGAGAAAATTATACATTGATTGCTGATCACAGCCAAAAAGCTCAGCCTGTCCAAGTCTGGGCTACCTTTGAAGGTCTCCATCTTGGTTAATAAGGGATAAAAGATGAGGACATTATGCATAAACAGAATCCAAACTGAAATGCTTAAACCAAAGGGGAATAAGCCTAGCCAGATTCTCTCTGGTAGGAGTTCACATAAAGGAGCTCAAAATCCTTCTGCAGTAGAGTACCTTTCCACTGCACATGCCCTTTCCTTTGTGTGAGACCCAGGCACGTCACATATTTGCTTTCAGTCCCTTACCCTCAGCATTTTTGTATTCACATTTTAATTCCACCTAAAGGAACCATGAACAGCAAATAAAATTTGACATTACTACATGTACTCCCAAATGTAAAAATTAAAGTGTGATTATCACCAAAAGCATACAGTAAAGCCTCTCTGATTCTGCTGCTTTCCACCAACATGGGTCAGTTTTCAATTGTTTAGTTGGATTTTGAATTCTCAGTGGAATGAAATTTGTTGTCCTAATTTTGTGGGATATTTCATAAATAACTACTGCTGCTTCATGGGAGAGCATATAATTAAATTTCAGGAACTTGAAATATATCAGGTTTTAATGTGTTTTGCAGAATGAAGATAAGTGATGATAACTTAAAGAAAAATAGAGATTAAACATGAGCTAGAAATGTCCACTCGCAGCCAAGAAGGCCAACTGTAAGCTGGGCTGCATCAAAAGACACATGGCCCCTTCTGTTTTTCTCCTCTGAGACTGCACCTGGACTACAGCATACAGTTCTAGAGTCCTCACCATAGGACAGAATCACAGAATTACAGCATGTTAGGAGGTTGGAAGGAACCTCAACAGATCATTCAAGTCTAACACTCCTGACAGAGCTGGATCACCTACTGTAGGTCACACAGGAACATGTCCAGGCAGGTTTTGAATGTCTCCAGAGAAAGAGATTCCACAACCTCTCTGGACAGCCTGTTCCAGTGTTCTGTCAACATCACAGTGAAAAAAGTTTTTCCTTATATTCATGTGGAACCTCCTATGCCTAAGTCCAGAGGAGGATCACAAAAATGATCACAGAAGGAGCACTTCTTCTGGGGAGAGCAGCTAAGTAGGTGTTGTTCAGCCTGGAGAGAAAGCTCCAAGGAGACCTTATTGCAGCCTTTCAGTGCTTAAAGATGGCCTATAAGAAAGGAGACAACGTTTTTAGCAGGTCTTGTTTTAACAGGACAAAGGTTAAGGGTAGATTTAGACTAGATACAAGGAAGAAATTTTTTAGTGAGGGTGGTGCAACCCTGGCATAGATTGCCCAGAGAGGTGGTAGAAACCTCATGGCTGCAAACATTCAAGATCAGGTTGGAAGGGGCTCTGAGCAACCTGATGTAGTTAAAGATGTCTCTGCTTACTGCAGGGAGGTTGGACTAGATGATCTGTAAAGGTCACTACCAACCCAAACCATTCTATATGGTTAACTGCCCTAAAATTTGCTTTTTATTTATTGCAGCCACTCAACAGATAAAAATGTCTCTTGCACTCCGTACCTGTGTCTTTCACAAAATTAACATGTATTTTTTACTTTACATTTACCAGTCTTAGTAGACTATCAAAGAATAAAAAAATCATTTAAGATACAATAAACTTCTCAATGATCTATTTTAGAATAACTTTTTTCAAGTTGCAGTAGTAATTTAACTTTTCATAATTTGCAAAGTAATGCAAAAGTATCAAAAGAGCCTCAAGCAGTTAACTATAAAAATTTCTCAACTTGATTTTAACATTTCAAAGAAGTCTTATACATCCCAACATATTCCTTTTTGAGCACTAATTTTAAAGATGTGTTTTTTTCCTTTCTCAAGTGAAACCTAGAGGCATTCTGTTTTAGTTCCACTCCTACTTTTAAACAATTTAAATAAATGGATTTAATGCAAAGTTTAAATTCTTACAAGAAGCTGCGTTTCAGACAGATATGGCAGTTAAGGGAATTGTTTCAATGTCACAGGGTTTACTTCATTAAATGATAAACACCAACATTTTAAAGGGAAAATGAAGCATATATATATATATTTGTAACAGTAATGCTCCTCATGTCTTTTTTGAAGAAAGAAGAAAAAAAAAAATCAACCCTACTTTTGCAGAGTTGATGCTACATTTTGAGCATTTTCATCTGCTCTCACCACCACACAAAGCAGCTCACTACTGTCCTAAACAGCAGCTGAGAAAGACATAATTCACAGCACAGCTGTACTCTGCAAAACCTTGTCCTTTAAAATGAAAAAACTTGAAATATGGTCTATGTGTTGGCCACAACCAGCCTCTCCTGCCACGCCCCAGGGCATTGTGGATGCTGCCTTTCAGTGCAACCACAGCCTGCAGCTGACCTTATACTCCACAAGCAGTCAGCCAAAGAGCTAGTACTGGAGAAATAATGTTCTGAACCATTGCCATCTTGTGGCAATTTTAGAAATACAGCAAAGAAATAGTTGCAGGTTGCAAGTCTTGAAATGTTGGGATTTGTGTGAGTATCAATAAGCCCTAGATCTTAACACAAGCAACAGCATTAGTTTTTATCTACTCTCATAATGTAGTGTAAAACTACCTTTTCTCAGACTACAGGGGTGTTTTAGGAAAACAGCGGGAGCTGATGACTGCATTTATAGAGTTAGATAAAAATATTTCTTACGCTAACTACAAAAAGAAATGCATAGGGAGGAGCCAACCAAAGAGGCATTTGCCAAATGCTCAGCTGCAACATGTATCTGTAGCACTAAATATTACTTAAGTCCCTGAACACTTCTTAAAAAGTGTTTTATTTCAAAACTATGTGTGCTAGTTTGAATTAATTGGAGGATCTGAATGAGAAATTAGATTATAGGCTGAGAAAGGAAAACAAAATTTGATTCTACTTCACTCATAGGTTACTGAAAAATTTATAAAAGTTAGAACCCAAAGAAAGTTAAGACAGACGGCTTTCTGCCGCAGCTGCTGCTGCATCTCTCTCCCTGCCTTCTTAGCTGGATCTGAATAATCTGAGTAACTTCACTAACTTCTTTCCTGCTGCTAATCCCCTGGCCAATCTACTTTCGCTTATATGGCAAGCAAGACAGACAGTGAGATAAGATTGGGAAGGGGGGAAGGTGGTTGCTGACGCGGGGGAAGCAAGCGACCGACTCAATGTGAGTGATAAAGCAAGTTCCAATTTATTTGCGATCTTACAGCTCCTTTTATAGTCTGCCAGCCGGGGGGCATTTGCAAATACAGCAAGGCAATTGGTAAAGGGGATTATATGTGGAATACAAAAATTGGTTATTGTACAAAAACAAATGATTTTGCAGTTCTCCAAGAAATTCCTGGTTAGCAGGCATCTTCCTTCCTCTGCTTTCCCTCCGTCTGTTTCTGGCTGCACTTTCATCTCACAAGCATTCCACTGTGCTTCTCCTCTAAACATACTCCTGGCAGTGGATTGTTCACTGCTCCAATGCTGCTTCTGAGAGATATTCTGCAACAGGTGGTGGGGTGGTTGGGAGCCCCTCTTAGGGACTCTGATCTCTGGGAGGGGTGTGGTGTTGCTGTATTACCTTTTTACTGTATATATCTGTAAATATCTGTTATTTATTGTAAATATCTGCTTGTATATTGTGCAAAGCTATAAATATAAAGCTTCATTTCCTTAACTTCCACCCAACTGAGTTCTAGCCTGGATTATTTGAAAGTGGTGGGGGGAAGGGAGGGAGGGTTAACTGCAGAACCACCACACTATGCCACTTTGTTCAGTGCCTTGCACAGGAGCAGTTGCTTTTAGACAAGTTTAGCCAAAACTGTACTTTCTGAGAGCAGAGCAAAAGGAAAAAGGAAATAATCCAACAAGTGTTCTCTAAACCAGCCATCTCTCCCTTCCATTTCCCAAATGAGCAGAAAGTACAAATAGATCCTTCTCTTTTCACCTTCTCACATAGTTCTTTGAACATAACATTGTTTCTTGTCTTGTGAAGCTCTTTGTCACAGAAAAAAAAAATTGTGGTAAGGACTAAATTTCTGATGCCATTAACTGAATTTCACTATAGGATAACTAATCCACTTGTCCATAGCACCAGTCAGAATCAAACCCTGATGACACAACATCAGTTAATGCCACACTTCTTCCAGGATGATAAAAACCTAATTACCAGTAATTTCCCAGTACTTCAAATAGACCATTTCCAAGGCCCTACACATTTAACAGGTCCACTTGCACATCAAGTATTCAACCTAAGCTCTACATGCCTAGAAAAGGAGCACATGTGCTGTATGCAGTTTTTGTCAATGTTTTTGTTTATTTGTTTGTTTGCTTTGGGTTTTAACACTTTGGTTTATATCCTTCAACTCTGGCTTGAAAGGTGGTTTGTTAAGTGCTAATCTAACTGCTATCTCCATTGTCTTGTCACTTTCCCAAACCCTTCAACCACCTTAGTATGTTAAAAGGATATTAATTGCAGCACTCACTCCCTGCACCTCCTCTGCAGGTGTACAAGGCAGGAAACCATCTAAGATCTGAAACAGCTTCCACTCGACTGTCAAGCAATTCTCAAGAGTTATTCCAGTCTTTGTCTCAGACCAAATCTGCTGTAACCCAAGCTTACCACCACCATTCACAGTGGCAGAGAGGGTTTTATTCAGAGTTGGACTCTAGAAGGCAACATGGGCAGTTCCTCTGTGAAAGCCAAGGCCAGAGCACAGAGCCCTAGGTTGAACCCATCATCATTGTCACCTTCCAAAAACAATACATCTGTAACACATCATGAGCTGTTAAATAACTCTTATCAGTGGTAAAAATAAACCCATAAAGCACACTGCCAGTTATAAACAGCTATTCCTCATGACTTCCCCTCCTTCTCCCTCCCCGCCTTACCTCTTCTTCCAGCATCTGCCTTCACAGATCATGTATACTGAATTACCTGAGATATTTTTCTACTAAGAAAGAAGACTAAATAAACAGTATTTGACAATCTCAGTACTAAGACAGAGGCGATAGCTGTGGTTACTCAGCTAATTATGTAGGTCTCCATTGCATACATTAATGGTCTTATACAGCATGTGGGTGGTACACAATATATGCTGTCCTTTACTATTCATTGCATAAACTGGTTTGATTTTCCAAATAATGAATAAATATTTTTCTGTCACTTAGCAACCTTAGCTGTTCTTTGATTTTCTTAAAGCTGAAGTTATTCTGAGTACATCAGTGAATGTAAGGATTCTGTTTGCCGTAACTTAGCACAGACTAAACTGTGTACATATTTGCTGCACAACAATTCAGTGCCTCATAGAATCAAATATTAGATTTCCAAAATCAGCCAATGCACTAACCAAACAGATTTATTATTCCTCACAATCAAACAACCACAACATGGCATTTACCTTTCATTGGCCTATCGCTTGTTACAAAACTGGAAACACTATAGATAATGTACTGGTCGTGCAGTTCCACTTACAAGTTATTTGTATATATATGCCAGAAATATTTTATGCATCATTAAGTCTGAAATTTTAAATATATTTCTTGTCCAGAGCAGCATATTCAAGATTCTTTTACATAACTGTAAAACACTTCATAATGAAGAGCGGGTCTGGGGGTTGATTTTCTTCAGGGAGTAGGTGCAATGGAACAAAAATCACAGGCAGTAAACAAAGGTAAAGTGTTGATTTATGTGAAGGCATTCAAGTGTACAACTCTGACCAGCAAAAAACAGACCTGAAGACAGCTTCCAAATAGACTGTCCACTTCACAGGAAAGGAAAACAAATCACTTTGATAATGAAGGGGAGTAAATATTTTGGCAGTGGGAGGGGTGGGGGATAAAAATGAAAATAATAACAATTGCTTTTCAAATTTCTGGACAGAATAATAAAAAATATATAGAGAAATGGAAAAAAAAATACTTTGAAGTTCCTCATAGCAATGGTGTATTTCTTTATTGTTAAAATTAATTGCCAACCTTTACAGACTGCCACATTAGGAAAGAAAGCATCTGCTATGTGTTTGTTCTAAACGTTGTAAATACCACATCCCAGTAAAAGTTATCTCCTCTGAGATGAGGTTGTCTGTGCAGTTGCAATCATTTTCTTTGTACCTACACTCCTACTACCTGAGATTTGCTATAGAATCTGACAATCACCAGCTAGATTTATGCTATTACGATCATTTCTTCTGTACGCAGACCTCACTGATCTCTCAGTCTTAAGTAGCTGCACAGACACACTACAGCTAGGCCAGTTATGATTTGCTGTTGCTCATGCCACCACTATTTGGCACCATCTCCATTGCAGAGCCCTGAAAGTTATATGAGAAAGCTTCCAACCAAGAAAGCTGATGATGGTTCATGTAGGTGACCATGAAAACTATGCCTAGCAGAGATGCACAGTGGCAACCTTGCCCATGGTGGGAACCTTAGCTACCAGTACCTTTCCAGAAACAGAAGCTGAGGGAAGCTTTAAAGGTAACTGCTGCCAACATGTAAACAGATGTACAGCTCTGACTGCCAGGGTGTATCAGCAGTTCAAATTGTGCTTCGCTGAATAGATTTGTATCACTTCCTATGGTACAGCTCCTCTGCATTAACATAACATTTTCTGCTTCATGTCAGTTTTTCACCCCCAGAACTATTTTTCAGAAGTATTTAATCGAAGAATCCAGCTTTCTCATGTTGCAAAATTTCTCCACACATACACGAAGGTAACAGAAACAGCTTCCTCATACCTTGGAAGAATTGCACAAAAGAGCTTTGTTGGTCAACAATCTCACAACAGGGTATTTTGCCAAAAAAGATCTCTGAGTACAGCTGAGGAGGCTACAGCAGAGCTGCTTGAACTAACAGAGGCATCAGCAGAAACACGTTCCTCCAGCCTATTCTCTCATCTTTCCAGAGAGGTTCAACTTCAGCACACTTTCTAAGAAGACATTGTGATCGTACAACCCTTCCTTGGCTGTGAAAATGTCTGCTTTTCCCACACACACCTAGCTTCTGCATGCACTTCACAGTTCCTATCAAAACAGTGAGGAGGTTTCACAGACAAAAAGAATTTTCCTGCCTTGAAAAACAGAATTTAAAAGAAATCCAAATTATTCTTTTGCAGTGATGGAAATGCAAGCAAAACTAAGCCACACAAAATCCAGTTCATCTATAGCATGGAGGAACTAGGACACTTAAAAAGCCATAGTAATGAGCATAGGGAACAAAACAAACTCACAACAACTGAAAATGCACAGTAGCATCCAAACAAACAAAACCAACCAGCCAAACAAACAAACAAACAAAAAAAAAAAAAAAAAAAAAAAAAAAAAAAAAAAAAAAAACAAACAAAAACCCACAGAGTGTGCTAACCCAAATGACTCTGTTTTGTCTGATAAGGACACAACTGCTGCAAAAGAGACTGTAGCTTTGTATGAGCTATCCATGTGTTATCTCATTTTGTGCGCTTACTTTGCTAAATAATCTACCTTGGAAAATCATAGCGTGAGAATCTTCTACCTTGACATTTTTCCCTAGCCTCTCAAGCTGAGCCTTCAAACATTCCATCTACTTCTTTGATGAGCCTCAGGAATCCATTTATCACACACATCATCTAAACACTATCTGAACAATAAATGCAAACACCTGTGTAGCCTTCACCAAAAAACTCAATCAAACAAACAAAAAACCCCCATATTTCCTGTGACAGACACATCCAAATCCCTTAATACATTTATCTCTCAGCACATCACATGATTTTGAATCAATACAAAAGACAATCTCAGAAAAACCACAGGGATCAAACTAAGCAACTGCACATGGCAACCAACTTGCACAAACACTTCCTTAAACAGTAGAGACCACTTCCCATGAAAGTGTTCAAATCTCTGACCTCACAGCTCCATCTCTCAGAGCTATCTCTTGGAACAAATTTCCATAAACCTAGAGGATTGCAGTATTCATGAATCCAGGTTTAGGCTTGTGTTGCATTCTACCACAAAAATGTCCAACAAGTAGGTAAAAGTTTTATCACGTCCCCTGACTCCCCAGTACCTAGACACACTTTTTACAACTATTTGTTCTCCAGCACAATCCTGTAACATAATTCAATGAAAAACAAGCTTATTCAGGTGGCAATTAATTCTGAAATTCTATGCTTCCATCTCAACCTTAAGTATCTTACCTGCCTAAAACTCCTACCCCCACCCCCATCAAGTCAACCAGTCTGGTCTAATATAAGGCATAAATTTCCATACACAAATCTTGTCCTTAGATCCAAGATCCATGATTGCTACAGCTTTAATACACCACTGCGTTTTGCTTCTCAAGAAATCATTTAAAGTCTACGTCACATGAAAACTTAAGTATAAAGGAACATCGTTCTGAACCAAATGTTCTGGCAGAAAGGAAGGATTACAAAAGAGGAACAACAGGATTAATTTTACATGCATATAATTAGGTAGTCAGACTAGATCACCACAGCACTTCTGGTCAGTTTGTATGAAGTTCTAAGGGTTTAATTTATGCAGATGAAACTACCATGTGAAAAAATAAAAAAAGAAAAAAGCCTTCCAAAAGGCATGCAGAGGTAACATACAGAATTACAGAACATTAGGGGTTGGATGGAATCTCAAAAGATCACCCCTGCCAGAAAAGGACTACCAGAGCAGGTCACAGCAGGTCACACAGGAATGTTTTGAATATCTCCAGAAAAGGAGACTCCACAACTTCCCTGAGCAACCTATTCCAATGTTTTGTCACCCCCACAGTGACAAAGTTTTTACTTACTTTCACATGGAACCTCCTATATTTCAGTTTGCACCCACTGCCCTTTGTCCTATCATTGGACGTCACTGAGAAGAGCCTGGCTCTGTCCTCCTAAGGCTCACCCTTTACATCTTTATAAACATTAATGAAGTTACCTCTCTGCCTCTTCTTCTCCAAGTTAGAGAGACCCAGCTCACTCAGCCTTTTCTCATATGACCCTCAAGTACATTGCAAGCAAACATGTTCTGTCAAATGTCTACGTTAATCCTTTCTATATCAAAACCCATAGACACACCATTCAAATCGTAAAACTTGGTCATACTGACCCACAAATGTGAAGTGCAGGATCTACCACTACACAATCTCACTTCAGTTATACATACATATACCATACATTGCATGGTGTCCTCTTTCATCAAAGCATTATTTTAGTTCTTGGAAAGTTTACGTACAGCACTTAAACATCTGTTGTTTTCCACAGCATATTTACTAACAGATAAATTCACCAATTGGTGCAAATTCACTCATCTTTCTACAAAAATGAGCTTGTCTCAGAACCGTATGCTGTAACATTAAAATGTAGAAAGAAAATACAGTATATAAATGTACAGCTTTCAAATTCTAAATAAATGTGCCAGACTTCACACATTTTTTTGAAAGGCCCGAGAGATTGGTATACTAATTCTATTCAAAGTTATATTTCCCTGGGCAATCTTTATATAATGAAGAGCCACAAGACAACACTTTATTAAAATTCCCTTAAAAGGAAAAGTACTTAAAAATATCCCCCCCCTAGCATATCACAAATTAAGAGCTGGTTTAGAGGTTTCAAGCAATGAGCTCTTCATAAAGGTTATTTATATATACATATAAAGTGAAGTTGTAACAGTAGCTAATACATTTTATTGCCAGGCTTTTCCTCACTGTGACTGATCATTTTTTTTGTTGGATTTTAATTCCATTTCTAACACTGACTTTTGCTATGTTATGTCCTCTACTTACTACATATCATCCAAGCCATTTAGAATTTACTTCTGTTCATATTTTTCCCATCTCATCCATGTTCCTATGAGGATTTTTTGAGGGAAGAAACTGCTTTGTACATAAGAAAGAACCTATCTGTTGAATTTTTTCTTTCATAACTGTGACAATTCAGGAGATACCTGTCCTCTCAATCATTTGAAATCACCCAGATGAGACTCAGCTGTCTGGAAGTTAAGGAATTAAGCTTTATATTTACAGTTTCGCAACAATATACAAGCAGATATTTACAATATATTACAAATATTTACAAATAGTTATGGTAAAAAGGCAATACAGAAGCACGATGCCCCTCCCAGAGATCAGAGTCCTGAAGAGGGGTTTCCAACCACTCTTTCACCTTCCCCCCACTGACCAATCTTATCCCAAAATCTGCCTTACATGCCAGGTAAAATCGGCCAGGGGGGGTAGAAGCAGAAATTGATTATCTGGGTTACACAGATCCAGCTAGAAGCAAAGAAGAGGAAGACCACAGCCCAAAGTTCAGACCAAAGCAGCTCTCTCTTATCTATGTTTGTCTTTGCTTTAGTACATCTTGGCAAACCTATGAGCGAAGTAGATGCCACCATTGTTTTATTTTTCACAGCCTATAACCTAATTTCTCTCATTACAATATTCAAATTAGCCTCAAACCAGCACAATAACCAAGATTCGGAATTCACTTTCCCTCTTTACATAATTATTTCTCCTTCTTAACCATTTGAAATGAAGACACAGTACTCACTATCACTAACTACCTACCTATTTATCATCTATATATTTCATTCCTAAATGTTAATTCTGTCTTCCCTCGTGAAAATGCTGTATAAAGAACCCCAACACAGATGCTCCTTGATTTTCACCAAGTCCTTCTGTGTCCTGATGACAACTCAGTTCCCCACATTTCCTAGAATTGCTGAACTTTAATTTGGTTTCCAGCCCACAGGTACTTACACACCAGATGACCTGAATAATGAACGATATTGGAACATTAAAATTTCTGAGTAAAATAGCTGGTTGTCTCATTCCTGCCATACAACATGCTAGCTGAGTCAGAGAACAGCCCCTTCATGAAAAAGATCTGTGGTGAAGATTAGCAATGAGGTCCTTCTGTCCTGGGAGCTGCTCATCTCTGACCCTCATGATGGCTGCATTGCACCTGTCAACATCTTGTCTCTTGCCTCCTTTATCATCAGCCCAATCCTCCTTCACTGACATGTCTCCCTGGCTTGACCTTAGATCTGTTTCATCACCATGGCCTGCCCAAGAGACCACCAGACACAGGCTGACTCCAAACATTGCCTCTAGACATGATCCTGACTCCAGCCCCCAGACAGAATCCCAGCTTGTCTGCCCTTTAATGGCTAGCCTGCTCTTAACTGCTCACAAACATCCCCTTCACTTCCTCTCACTGCCTTCAAAATCATCCCCTTCTTAGTAATAAGGTAACCTAGGGCCTCCACATTTGTTTTCCCTTCTTTCCTTACTCTTGCCTCTAGCTTTGGTGACCACAATGTTACTGGCATGCTGCTCCCCATGTCAATTCTCCTTATCTTCTGTCAGGCACACTCAGCAGAAAGGCAGAATACCCTGAAAACCAACTGCTCCTCATGTCACTCTCATTAATAAAAATGTACCTTTAACATCTGAAGCTACATTACTCAAAATACGAGCAGAAACTACACCATTTTATAACACCTCCATGCAGATCTCTATGTCCACCCTATGTAAACCGTACAAGCTGTTCACTGATGCTTTCAGAGTAGCTTTCATCAAGATCTTAAAATTATTTCTTTCCAAACATAACCCATGCTGAATCTTTTTCTTCCTCATTTTTGTACTCCTCTTTTTTTAGTCTTTCAGCTTTCACATACCAATTTTCTCCTTATATATCTTCTTCCTCACAGATGCTTCAAGGGGGATCCAGAAGATTTCACCACCTTTGGATCTACTTCAACTCACATGCACAAGGAATTTTCATTCAACATGTTCTTGTAATCAGAGTACCCACAATTCTCTTTGCGTCTTCCTTCCCCTCAGGTTTCAGTCAGAAAAAAAGAGACTGCTGTTACACTGTCATTCTGATACATCTCCTACCGTGTCAACCTGAGGTCAGTATAGCCCTCTTCAGAAGGTTACAATGTTGCCTGCAGTTGAGTACTCCTTTCCCTCCTTTCCTCACTGCTCATAGATGGGCGCTGCAATTCTCAGCCTGTACTAGAAATCAGCTTCAGCTCAAGGCTTCTTCAAGGCTGAATTTTTGCTTCTCCTTAAATAATCTCTGTGATCCAACTTCTCCTGCATTGAACACAAGCTACTTATTATTTCAGATTCTACCCTATGAGCACAGTACCATTATCTTCCAAACGTGTGATTATTCATCACTGCAAATACGTGCTCCTTTCTTTTGCCATGAAAAGAAGATAAAGAGTTGACAAATAATTCTGTCGTATCATAGAATAGTTTGGGTTGGAAGGGACTTTAAAAGATCATTCAGTTCAAACCTCCTTCCTATGGGCAGGGACACTTCCTACTAACCCAGGATGCTCAAGGCACTATCTGACCACTATTGGAGCCTTCTGAACTGCTCAGGGCAACCTGTTCCAGTATCTCACCACCATCATGCTGAAGAATTTCTTCCTAATGTCTAATCTAAATCTAAATTCTTCCAGTTTGAAGCCATTACTACTTGTCCCATTACTACAAGCCTTTGTAAAAAGTCCATCTCCAGCTATCCTGTAGGCCCCTTTCAAACACTGGAAGGTTGCTTTAAGGTCTTCTCAGAGCCTTCTCTTCTCCAGGCTGAACAACCCCTACTCTTCAAACCTGTCTTCATAGGAGAGGTACTGCATCCTTATGACCATCTTTGTGCTCCTCTGTACCTGCTCTAACACAGTTCCATATCCTTCTTGTGTTAGGGGCTTGAGAGGGGAACATAATACTCCAAGTAGACCTTAAAAGAGAAGACTAGAGAGATATCACCTCCTTTGGCCTGCAGCCCAGGAGAGTACAAAAATGAGAAAGGGAAAGACCTAGCATAGATTACATTTGGAAAGAAATAATTTAAGATCTTGATAAGAGCTATCATTTCTCATCAACCAGCACTCTCATGTCTTTCTCCTCGAGACTGATTTCTACACTTTCTCTGCCCAGCCTGTATTCATACCTGGGATTGCCCCAACTCAGGTGTAGAACTTTGCATTTGGTATTGTTGAACTTAATGAGGTTGGCACTGGCCCATCTCATGTCTGTCTCTCTCTAGATGCTATCCCTTCCCTCCAGCACATCAATTGCGCCACACAGCTTGATGTCATCAGCAAACTCACTGAGATTGCACTCAGTCCCACTGTCCATGTTGTCAACAGACATTAAACAGCATCAGTTCCAGCACAGACCCCCATGAGGGATACCACTCATCACTTGTTTTCACCTAGACATTGAGCCATAGACTATCACTCTTTGAGTGTGATCATCAAGCCAATTCCTTATCCACCAAATGGCACAATTCCATGTCTTTCCAATTCAGAAACCAGGATGTTCTATGTGACACATTTTGCACAAGTCCAGGTAGACAACAGCAGTCCTCCTTTGTTCATCAACACTGCTACTCTGTCATAGAAGGTCACCAAATTTGTCAGGGACAATTTGCACTCAAAGTAATTCTGGCTGCTATCACTCACATCCTTGTTTTTCATGTCTTAGCAGAGTTTCCAGGAGGATCACAGAATCACAAAATCGTTTCTTCATAGATGTATTTTTCTAAACCAATTAATAGAGAAACTTGGAGGTTTAGACTCCTAATATTAGGATATTTAATTAGGTTTCCAAAACAGGGTTTAACTAAAAACTTACTGTACTTGTACAGTTGTATCCCAGTAACTCATTTGCCATACAGCCTTGTTGTACAAGCAGCAGGAACCAATGAAAACTACTGAGGAAAATATAACTCTGTGAAAATAGAGTATAAAAATCTGGATAAATTCCTACTTAAAAATAAGAGGAAATAAAGTCATAGCAAAATTCTGCTTTCCCATAAGAAATAGTATTGGAAGAAGTCACCTTTCAATTGAAGTTTCAACTTAAAAAAAAAAAATCATCTTCAATTATAAAACAGGTTAGATATACAGAGGATTCTGAATTTTAGTAATATGGAGGAAACAACCAAAGGACAAGTTTAATTAAGGTGTTCTCCACTGTGCAATAATGTTAGTACTAATTAAAAAAAAGTTATTAAGCTGCACTTACTTCCATAGAAAGTTATTAGCAAAATGTATTTCCTTTGTTGCAGTCTTTGATGCCCTGAGGGAACAGAGTTAAATGACTGAGTCAGTCAGTAAAACATCACATTCTCCTCCATGTTTTGAATACTAACTAGGACAGAATATTGAAAACAAAAGCTGACTGTCTGCCAGTTGAAACACAACTCTGTACTATGCGGGATGTATTGACAATTTGTTCTCTCTTCAATGAGTAAATCAAATGAATCACAACAAACAACAAGGTTGTATGATATAATACTACAGATTTGCTTACTCCACACGTGTATATTCAGTTCAACGATAAATACAAACAGTTACTAAAACTCATTCCCCAGTGAAGAATATTTTTTTCCAACTTGCAATATTACAAAGAGAATCCACTGGAAATGTAACCTCTAAGGTCTTCATTCTTGCTCTGCACAGTGTACAGCAAGTTTGTTTTATTTTCCTGTCCTTTTTGTAGAGTCTCCATATAATGATGAACAAAGGCCTCAATACATTCTCCAGTGTAATAGCCCAAATAATAAGGTTAGGCCAAAAGTTACTAAAAAAACACTTGAATTTGAAGACTTGCCTGTAGTAAAATTTTTTAAACTATATTCTTTTTTATACTCGTAGTAGGATTCACGACTCTCCCACAACAGCCCATGACTGTGAAACCTGAGTATTACTTTCTTATATCAACAGGCCCCATTTCCCTGATAAGAAGTGAAAGTGCAATGTAACCCCCCCCGCAGGAATGAGGCTGGAAGCAGAAAAGCTACAGAAAACTTGCCAGGCCTATACTGTTGAATTAGACTGCAGTAACTCTCACGGCACACTGCAGAATCAGGTTTGATAAAACCTAAGAAACCAGCAGGAAAAGGCAATAGCATCCGATGCAAGCTGGCTAGAAAAGGAACAGACTGTGCAAGATCCAAGCAAGGGAGTAAAGTTTGAGTCAAGCTCAGTAGGTTGTCACTTGCCAAAGCATTCAACTAGAAGAAACAACTGTCCTTTGACGTGATAAAGTAGCCCAAATTTGCAAATCATTTTATGGCAACAATATTCTGCTGATCTTCAGTTCAAGCCAGGAATCAGCCAACAAGTGATCATTTTCATTTCCACCCCTCTTACATTTGCTAGAAATTACATCATGTAAACTACTGCCACGGTTTCTCGCAATGACAGGACACATCAATAGATTAATTCCATTTTTGTTGCCTTCAAATTATAACTCATCTAAGACCATTTCTTTGTGCAAGAACAGTACAGCATTTAATAACTTTTTTTTTTTCAGATAAATATATTAAGTCTAGAACTGTTACAAATATCCCTAATTAGCTTCTCATAGACTCCTCATTAAGGTTTGAAAGGGAAATGGATTGACTAGTATTTTGGGATATGTGCATTTGTTACACACAGTGCAGAGTTTAAAAACTGAGTCAAATCAAGAGTAAATATTGTACAAGTCTTAGATTTCTGATTAGGAGCTAGCTAAAGAAAACAGAAAAGGAAAGTACTACACAGTTACAGGAAATTTAGCTGTAAAAATACTTTTAAAATTCAACTACCACTTATTTAGAGGACAGCAAGTGAGGGAATGTAGTCTGAAAATATTACTATTAATACAGTTTACTGACTACCTGGATACTGAACTGCTTAGATTTTATGTGCAAGGTAAACAACTAGTTCTGAAACTTGGTGTAAGAGTATGATCGAGAGAATGGAGCCTGTCAGTCAGCTTTCACACTCGATGAAAACTCTTCACTACTGACAACCTAATAAAAGACAATAAAACTTTTTATTACATATTGTGCTTTGTTTCTACTTAAACTATAAAAAAATATAATGTTAGGAAAATAGAGGGTGGGAAATACATACAGAAATGAAACTGGTTAATCATGAATAAAAGCAGAATTCTCTAGTATCAGATTCACCAGAGTTTCTGGCATTCAAACTGGCCAACTGCAAGGCAAGGACAACACCTGATGGGATCCAAGCACCCAGGGGCAATGTCCAGTGCCAGATTTTGATAGACAAGTACAAAACGGAAGAGGAAGTAAAGAGGGGAAAAAAAAAAAGAGAGAGAAAAAAAACAAACAACCCCCCCCAACAAAACAAAACATTAAAGAAACCCCATCAACCTAGCTAACTATGCAGCACCAGAGAGACAGAGCATCAGAGCATCACAGGTTATCAACTCCAGTTATTCCTGAATGTTCATTAAAAATCTACTGGCCTGCTGAACTTCATTCCCAAATTTATGAAATCTGCAAAGGAATATTTCTCAATTTATCTTTACTTCTATGCTAACAAGTATTTACATATTACAAGTCATGGTTCTGAGACTAATTTCACAACCTTACATTACTGCCATCCTAACAGATAAAAATTAGGTATCCAGGCAAGCTACAAAGAAACTGTAATAAACTGTAAAAAAACCTGATGTGTAGTGAGAAACTACACATCATACAATTTTGGAAGATAAACAGGCACTACTGGTGATATTAGAAAAAAGTTTGAACTAAAAATTACATTTTTGTTTTTCATGTATTTAAAAACCTCAAAAACTCTGAAAATAGAAAATCTGTGAAGTTTAGGATTGCAAGCGGGTGTTGTTTTGTTGTGGTTTTTTTTTTTTGTTTTGTTTTGTTTTGTTTTGTTTTTCTATTAGTCCATGGAACTGTCTAAGGCGATAGGATAAGGGAAACACATTGCCTAACATGAATGACATCTTTTGCTTCTAGGATACCCCTTTTAAAAATCAGTTACATCAAAATATCTTATTCCAAACACCTAAAAAGAAAAAATTAAGAAGTCATCATCATCCCCTTCTCTTCCCCAAGTCCAAATACTTGATTAAAAATCTTGCCATATGCACATAATAAGCTGAAAAGGGTTTTCTAGCTGTATTTTATTGCCTTAATCTTCCACAGCTCCTGCCTTTTTCACTCTTGTAAGTAACAAAGTTTTCCTAAACAAAAGGAGGGAAGGGCGGGGAATGAAATATGAATGTGAATTGCTTTCTGTCTAGTCAAGAGTAGAGAGAGATGATGAAAATATGCAAGCATAAGTATACTAAAGTTGCCTAGTTGATTTTCAGCAGCTAAAACTACTGGATAACTGAACACTGGAGCAAATTTTGTCTCCATACCCAGGGAGGGCATTCTGACATTATCAAAAGTCAACTCTGTCTCCCTAGGTATTTCTCACAGCACTGGATTATTTCCAATGTCATCTACAGTGCCAGCAGCACCTTTTTACAACTCCGGCTTTAACAGCAGCCCATATGCTTCAGTGCAACGGAATGTGGCATTGCTACAAATCCAGCTTCTTCTCTGTTTCTACAGTCACATTCAGTTCATGGTTCTAAATCATGTCACATAACAAGCTTGTACCATCCCTCCTTAACTGATATACCTCAGCATACTTCTTTCTAGGATTTTCGTAACAGTTGCTTATTTTTGGGCAACATTGCCAAAGCTCAGCATGTCCCATGCTTTTGAGACACATCTGTTTTCCTATTCGTGACGGAACAAACCATACAGTTGGCGTGCATATGCACAAGTAAATCAATCAAAAATTTCTTGGAAGCACTAAGCATACTGTGCAAGTACACATTATTTGTGTACTGCTCATGCACAAAAATCACCAAAAAACCCCAGGGTGGGTAGGATCTGTGGAGGTCATCTGGTCTAAACTCTCAAATCAAGGTCAGAAATTCTTTTCTGTTGCATAACCATATTGACCATCAGACGTTTGTTTTCTCAATATCCAGCTGAAGTTTCCTTTGCTGCAACTTATGACTTCTGCGTTTTACCTTTTGGCTGTCACTCTCTCACTTCTGCAAAAGCTGCAATGGAATTGCTTTTGAGACCATTGTTCATGCTTTTTTTCTATGCATCAATAGAAGAATTATTCATAAAGAAGATAAACTCTGGAAAATATCCAGTCATAAAAGAGGAATATACACCAGCAAATAACTAACTGTGTCTTATGTACCTGTAATTGGGAGAAACAGGAACATTTGCACAGCCAGAAGTGTAGCGGTGCTCTTTAAGTTCTTGTCTGGGCAATACTGCTCAAATTTAGGTTTCTCTGGATAAACTACCTTGCAAACATCTTTACTTTCTTCAAAGGTTCCACCTCTCCAAACCATGGTGGCATGGATGTCACACTCAAAGTACCACAGACAGAATATTCTGTGCTAGGACCCTTAAAAGTGCATCCTTGATTCTACAATCTCATCTCTGCCTGTACCAGAAATTTGAATTGAATTTCTGATTTTGCTAACACACAGGACAGTAATTTCAACAGAGACACAAAGATAAGCAAATAAAGAGGAGGATTCTAGTGCTAAGAGAAGCAGAAAAAGCTCTCATTAAAATGGTATCATTTTGTGCTTTAAAACACAGCCTCAGATATTTTTGTCTTATCAGTAGGACAGCATAGTGTCCAGAAAACAACCTGCTGACAGTACTGTCTTCTGCTACATCGTTAGAGAGAAATCAAGTGGCATAGGCAGGAGTACTTGCTTCTGAAAGGCCCTCCAACTTCAGCAATGAATGAGTGCAAACCTCCCAAGTCACCACAAACTTACAGCAGAAAGGCTAAAAGCAAAATCATTGGCAAGGCTCTACAGACACCCACCACTTGAAACCTGCCTATTAGTTACCACCAATTCCACACAAACATTGACCCCAAAGTGACAATTTGCACACCAAGCAGGAAAACATATCTTTAAGTCCAAGGGCTTGCTAAACTTTGCCTTGAAGATAGGAGATAAAGGCATGATTACTTGAAAGCTGCATACAGNCTTAGGGATGTGGTGTTTTTCAATGAAAGAAAAAAAGAAACATGAAACATTTCACCAGATCAAGTGACTGCCATCTTTTTTACACAATTCTTGGTGAAAACTGTCCAATGAAGTGACATGTATTTTAAGCATGCAATTTTTAGGAGAGAACTAATGGCCATTAGCTAGATTGCAAGTTGTCAAGATTTTAGTATTGCTTTCAGCTCCTTGCACAAAACAATACATCAGATACATTTTTCTCTCATTTCACTATTTTAAAATAGTTTTTACTCCTACAAATAAGTAAGGAAGCTGGTAAGAATCAGTATTTTTCACCATCTAATACTGTGTCCTTTCAGGCAAGATGCATACAGTATCCCATAGAAGCTCTGAATCTTTGCAGCATATCCTTGCACACTAAATCACAGCCTTGGAGTTCAAATTTATTTTGTACTTGCTCTGAAGCTTCATTCAGATTCAGCTACTATATACATCTGAAAGTGTCCTGGCTTCTCACATAGAAACAAACAAAATTGTGTGTGTGTACCATGATGTTTGACCAGATAGACAACCAAGCCTAGTCAATACATCAACAGCAGAGTTGTTAGCCTGCCTCTCCTTTTGTAATAACAAGACATTTGAAAGCAGTTAATAGTATGTTCTCAAGAACTGGAATTCTTGTTAATAAAATTGAGTGATCATGGAATATTATTTTATTAGCTAAAATATATGGAATTGTATATTTAAGGTATTCAAATCACAAAACCAACAAGGACTCAACAAAACCAGAATTAAACTTCCCATCCCATGTTGGCTCCATTGTGTCTATACACACTGCTGTCACACTGAGTGACATCACAAAAATATTCACAATCACATATTTTTCTCACATGACATTCACAGAATCACAGAACACTAGAGGTTAGAAGGGACTTCTGGAGATCAAGTCTAACCTCCCTGCCAAAGCAGGGTAGTTCACACAGGAACACATCCTGGCAGGTCTTGAAAGTCTCCAGAGAAGGAGACTCCACAACCACCCTGGGCAGCCTGTTGCAGTGCTCTGTCACCCTCACGGTAAAGAAGTTTCTCCTCATGTTGAGGTGAAACCTTCTATGTTCCAGTTTGTACCCACTGCTCCTTGTTTTATTGCTGTGGACAAATAGCATACACACAGACGTATGTATGCTTGCTTTCCCTACATGTCAGATATCTATCTATAAAACAGTTCCCATTCTGTGCTACAAAGTCAGCTCTTGATTGTGTAGGCAATTACACTGTTTATTCCAAAACTCAGCAAAGATTTATAGAAGTAGCAGATACTTTACCTAAAGTAGGAAAACCACAATCAACCAAAACAACTCCACTTCAACAAATGGAACATCTGCCAGGGCAGAAGCAATGGGTTGTTCAGTCCCTAAATCTGATTACTTCAATGAAGATAAAGTTAAGAATGTTTGTTGTACCCCATTTGTTGCTGCTAAGAGAAATCCAAACTATTCACTTTCTTCTTTTCTGCAATACAATGATCTCATTTACACAGATGAAGCTGAATCTCAAGAGAAAGTTTAAATAAATAAGTNACTGTTTATTCCAAAACTCAGCAAAGATTTATAGAAGTAGCAGATATGTAGCAGTTGTGTAAAAGAACTGAACCAAGCAGTTGGACCAAGTATTTTCAGATCTGTCTTATTAACCACTGCATTTCTACTAAATCTGTTGTGCAAGACTGCTTCACAGATTTCTTAGCAGGAAATCAAGGAAAGAAGTAAGATCATTAGTACACTAATTAATGAAAAGGAAGGACAATGGTTGATAAACTTTGTCAAGTACATTGATTATAAAGGATAGATACTTGTGTTGAAAGAAGCTGAATAACTAGTAATAAGATCCTTAAATCCTAGCTGTCCATAGAAGACAAGAAACCAATCCAAGTGACAAATTCTAATTTGGTTTAGAGCTCAGACTGAAGATTTATTTCAGAGTAGTCAAACTGTCCTTTCCAAACCTAAATGAAACATGAGTTCCAAATGGAGTTTAACAAGCTAATTGCCTGATCTGCAATCACACATGAGATCAACCATGTTTGCAGTCTTGGAACTTTTAATTTGAAGTATCAATTGGATCTAATCCTGTAGCCATCCATTGTTCCAACATAATCATAGAGAAATTTAGGTTGGCAGAAATGGCTGGAAGTCATTTAGTAACTCCAGGCCCCAGAACAAAGCTAACTTCAGAGATAAAGTTGTCTAGATTATTCACAGGGATATAGCTATCCAGGATAATTCAGAAATCCTTAATTTTTAAGTCTGATGTTAATTAAATTATGTAATAAAGGTTAAAAGTTTTCAAAACCCACACCAAAAAAAAACCCAAAAAAACCAAAAACCAACCCCCCCCCAAAAAAAAAAGGCAAGCCAACAAACAATACATTGCTTTAAAGTAATAAAAAGAATTTAAGCCTTGGTTTTAGAAACAAAGTCTTCCTGATATAATCAAATCAACACAGCATTTACCATCTCTGACATGCCTCAAGACACTTTTACCACTGTCCTAATTTGTCAAGTCCATTTGAACCATGATATGTGGTAGCTTGGTGCTTCCATATTCATCATCATATAACATGGCAAAGAAATCACAGAACCACAGAAGGTTAGGGATTGGAAGGACCTCAGAAGATGATCTAGTCAAACAGACCTGCCAGAGCAGGAGCACTTACACCAGATGACTCAGAATGCATCCAGGCAGGTCTTGAATATCTCCAGAAAAGGAGACTCCACAACCACCCTGGGCAGTTTGATTGAGTGTTTTGTCACCCTCACAATGAAAATATTTTTCCTCATGTTTCCATGGAACTTCCTATGCCTCAACTTCCACCCACTGCCTCTCGTTCTGTCACTGGGCATCACCAAGAAGAGCCTGGCTCCATCCTCTTGGCACTTGCCCTTTATGTATTTATAAACATTAATGAGGTCATCCCTCAGTCTCCTCCTCTCCAAGCTCACTCAGTCACAGCTCATAAGGAAGATGTTCCATTCCTTAATAATTTTTTTGGCTCTGCACTGGATTCTTTCAAGTAGTTCTCTGTAACAGAGAATTGCTTGTTTTTACAGACCCTCACAAACTGGTCTCCCTTCTCATTCACTTCTTCAATACACACTGAAAAATTACGACAAACGACCTAACCTTACCTGATTCATCAAAATTGGGAAATCCTAAAGAAAGCATACTTTTTTCTCCAAAACTGCCCCAACAAAAGAAAACACAAACTAAAAAAAATGTTAATAAAATGTTTAATCTTACACTTAAAATTTATGAAACAGTTAGATTTGGGAGCTCATTAACTGTTGAAAGCCAATGTAAACTTTCAAAAATCCCCCAAACTAGACATGTATCAGCAATTAAAGTATAATAAATTCTCTAATATTTCTACCCGAGGAAATGATAAAAAAGGTTACTCTCCCAGGTTCTTTGGGACATCTCAGCTGATACCTCTATTCTAAGATTTCATATAATCATTTCGTACAGAGATACCGGAAAACAAAAGGTGTCAATAAAGGTACAGAAGCCACAGAGAGTGTAAACTTCGGTGAAAAGTAAAGCAAGGATTTATGCTTTAAAATAAGCTAAAATTGAGAGAAAGCCAGAACATGAACCTACAGAATGATCCTACAAGTAATAAACACAAGCAATATAAATATGGGTCACTTTTCCTTGTTCCATATGAGGTCACAGACAAGGACTCAATTTTTTTTTTTTTTTTTCAAGGTTAGCCATTTTGTTTTTTCTATTTTTCCAGAGTGTCCTAGAGCAGTCCAAATTCCTTCCTTCTCCTCACCTTTGCAGGTTTGAATGTGAAGGAGAAGTCTCCCTCCCCTCTCCCCCCCGCCCCCCCACTTTGTCTAGACAAGCATGGACATTTTGTCTAGAAAAGCATAAATAGAGCAAGGGGAACAGGCATGAGGTTCCCACCTTGACAGAGTTCCTGCCTTGACAGAGTTTCCACCTTGAAAGAGCTCCTGTTTTGTACTGTCCCCACTTTTGGATGGCTTCTACCCTTTTTACACAGCTTGTCTTGGTTTTGCACTGTCCCTGCTTTGGGCAGTCCCCCACTTCTGCACCATTCTGTGCAGTCTTGCAAGCTTGGCAAGTCCTTGGGTCCATTTGAGAGAGAGCTGCCAGCAGCATGCAGACCTGGCTGCTCTGGGAGCTTAATGCAGCCAACATCCTGGCTGCTATTCTGGCTGGGGGAGACTCTAGCAGTTTGGCTTTCCCCTGCTGCTGCTGCTGCAGCAGCATGGCTTCCATGAACCTCTGTCCTGTGTAAGCCATGTTTCTGAGTTTGGCAGCTTTTCCACCTGCCTTGGACTTTGACAGGTTGGATTTGCAATTGGATACTGCTTGCAGCATCAGAAGGCAGCTGAGCTGCAAAGAAATCCAGCAAGGGATCATCACCGAATACCTATCTCACTTTTGTGAGTAAATCCTGATGTTCCCTTAATTCTCTACTCAGTCTGACTGATAGTGGGGTACAGCTGTGTTTGTAGCTTAGCCTTTTCAGTTTTCTGACTTTCTAAATCTCTAAATTTGCCCATAACATCCTTTGAAGATTTTTCCCGATCAAATTGAACCTAAACTAGTTCTGTATATAGTTTGGGGGTGAAATTTTCATAATTCCTGACTCAGCCACATTAATTCCCTGTCTCCATGGCACAGAGAATAAAAGACTTGAGACATACAGAGGAGAACGAAAAAAATAGATTAATAACTTCCAGGCATTAGAGTTTACATCAGCACAGGTAGTTCCCATTTTCTTTTCCCCACATATACAGGAAAGCCCCATTGAACCCAAAATTCAAGATTTTCCCAATCTTCTCAAGACACTTCTTAAAAGAACTACCCTCTGCTCTGGTTTCAACCCCTCTACATCATAGTACTACAATGATGCAAGATGCTAAAATGTATAACAATGCGCAATCCTAAAATCTCTCAGTGGAGAGACATCCTTCAGCAATTTAGGATGCTCATCAAGATATCACGGTTCCCGGGGAGAATTCAAACTTCTCATTGAAAAAAACATTTCTAAAGATGGAGAAATCAAGTCTTAATACAAACTTACTGCTCTCTCGTGTTGGAAAAGGCTTCTTTACAAGTTTCCTTCCCCTAGAAGGTGGCTGGCAGATAAGAGGCTGCCTCATATCCCAGGCAAGATGTATGAGACTCAAAGAGAACAAAAAGTGAAATGCTTTTCCTTCACTACAAGAAACTGAACTGATTAACTAATCATCTGGCTCTGGGATACAGAGGAATCAGGTCACAGTTACGAGCTGGTGAAAATCCAGACTCCATTAAACAAGTGAGAAAAATCTTGGGTTTATTGAAGGCCAGTAAGTAACAGGGCAACCACTATCAGTATCAGCTACAGCTGATTTGAGATTCATCATAAATGCCTGTAAGTATGATAAAACAAGGAAACTTCAGCAACACAACAAAGTAGAGGTAATGCACAAATTGTGTAACATTCTTCCAACTTTGAAAGGTAGTTGGTAAGAACTATGCACAGCTTGTTAAACAGAATAGGCCCAGTCCCCAGAAATTACGATTTTTATGATCAGAGCTCTCTGTTCTCATCTCCAAGTGCTTCTTTTGCAGAGATATGAAGAGTGAGCTCTCAGACAAGGTTTTTTATTTCCCCTACATTGACAATATAGATTAAAAGTTAGCACATTACTGAACATTATGGTAATAGCAGAAGCTAGTGATAAGTCTTTTTTCAAGACTTCTTTACACTAACATTTTCTACTTTTTGGAAAGAGAATTGAATTCTCTCACTTAAAAAATTCTATGCAATTGTAAACATGTACATCAACAAGGGAACTTTCAAAATATTGTTAGAATATTTGAATAGCTTTTTTTTCACTAGATAAAACTTTTTTTTTCCTTTTTAAAGACTGTAAGACGCTATTTTTTTATATATGTACACTTGCTAATGGTAATACAACAGGTTTAAATATAATGTTTCCTGTTAATAGATGGCTCTCTGGTGATGCATTTTATTAGTTTGCTTTGCCCATGAAATATTTGGCTAAAGGAGCTTCAGCATGTAATTGATTTTATTACATTGGTGAATTATCTCAGAGTCTGATAATACAAACAGCTTAGGCAGTTGTTCATTTAGATTACATTTTGTTGCTCTTGAAGAAACTTTTTTGCCATTCCCCGTGTTATCAGACCTCTACTATCACACCCTTCTAATTAATCCCAACTGATGGTTTTCCTATGTAATATTCTTGCCATCAACTATTTTTCCATGTTTCCTGTCCTTTTGTGTTCAGAGTGGATTTTGTTTCTAGCTTGGCTCACATTTCAGTCCATGCCCTGGCTCGAGTCCCCTCCGTCAGTCAGCAGGCTCTGGGACAGCTGTCAGTTTGACTTTTCTTATGCTCCAGCACCTCTCCATCTCACTGTGCAGCATGGAGCTTGTGCACAAGCTGAATGCCAGAGAGGAGTGCTGGTCTAATACCATTCGTTCCTCACAGAAGGACTTGGCATACAGGTGGCTCTTCCACATTCTTCTGTCAGTTGCCAAGTCGATAAAGCATACCTCCTGGGTCTGAGCAAACACACAGTATTAAGCAAAAGCACACAATTTAAGTATTTTGCACAAAGCCACTGTGACGCACTTACTTCAGAATAAAACTTCTCCTAAACACTTTCCACAGTTGCCTGAAAATAATTACAGTAGCTTAAAAATAAAAGTCTACACTTCAGCCTTATGTAGGTGATCTAGTGTTGGAATTTAAAACTCTCAGATCCACAACACAGTTGCTACGAATGACTGGAGGGGAAGAAGCATGTAGAGAAGTCCATATGGGCAACATATGCTCCACCAGGAAACCATTAACTTTGTGACAGCAGCTGAATTTTCAGGGTAAGAGGTGTATATATAACCGAGTGTGGTCTAAAGATCACAGGCAGCATATCCAAGTATAAAATATCCCATTAGAGTCATCTACATGAAAGAAAACAGGCATGATCCCCTGATAGAATACTAAACATGCTAAAACATATAGGCACTCTAATACAATCAAGAGTTCTGTGCATTAATTCAGTTTAGAGGCGGCAATGCAGATCAGCACTTTCTGCCTAAAAGGCAATATGGATTTAAAAAAAACAACGCAAAGGTTACAACAATGTATTGTACATTTTAAAATAACACCAATCAGCAACAATTTGTATAATATCTGAATTAATTGTGGGCGATTAATGAGATAGGAATGATAAAGTAGGTAGTCACTTTATTTCCAAAAAGCCCCACCCACAAACTGTGTACAAACTAGTTAAATATGGGTTCTAATTTGGTTGGAAAAATCTTCATAAGGATGCTTACAGGCAATTTAGTAACATAGAAAAATCAGGATATTGGAAAAAGTTTAGCCACAAATGGCTTTACCCCACTTATAAATAGGCAGCCTGGAGCCCTAGGGAAGGTCTGTTTTACTCACAGCAGTGGAGTAGAATTCAGAGATAGTCCCTGGCTCCTTTGTGGCAGTGTTGGAGCTGCTTGGCATCTTGATAGCCATTGAGAGGCTTCCAGATCTTTCCTGACTTTAGCAGCGTGCTAGGAAAGAGGCAGATGATCCCTGCCCTGATCCTGGTTCCTCTTGGCATTGAGGTTTGCAGAAGTGCAAGCAGGATCTCTTGCAGACATGCAGAGAGCACACTGTCAGTGGCACTTCTCACCACTTAATGTCTTCTCCTGGGAAACTTCAGGCACTTAAGTTTCCAGGTCATTCAAGGCCAAAACATCAGGGCTACGCTGGTCTGAAGCAGGAAGCAGAGCAGACCACGTTGTCCAAGCCGAGCAGTCCATAGAGCATAATGTAGATCAGAGCAGCACACACTGAGGCAGAGCAGTGAGGCAGAGGCAGCACAGAGCAGCTTTGAGCAGCTCTACTGCTTGCAACTTGGCTCAATTTATATTACTTGCCCAAGTGCAATGGCTCCTTTGGCCACAGAGATTCACCAATCAGAATGGCATTTGCAAAACTAACCATATTAGGTGAACCCAGGGCTTGCTTACCCTTATTTAGGCAAGACACTAACAAGTACCTAAATACCCATGGATACCTGTTAATCACTTTGGGAGGGGACACAATGTCCCAAGCTTTGTTTACCTCCCGCCCTGGCTTCCCCCATCAGCAGAAGGGCGGGGAAAGCCAGGACATCTAATAGGCCTATTAGCCTTCCATCAAATGCTACAGTTTCACAGAATCACAGAAACACCCAGGTTGGAAAAGACCCTCAGGATCACAAAGTCCAACCTATAACTACTCTACAAGATTCACCTTAAACCATAGCCCTAAGCACCACATCCAAACGACCCTTAAATACATCCAGGTTTGGTGACTCCACCACCTTCCTGGACAGCTCATTCCAGTGCCTGACCACTCTCTCAATGAAAAACTTTTTCCTAATGTCCAATCTAAACCTACCCAGTCTCAGATTCAGGCCATTCCTCCTTGTTCTGTCTCCAATTAGTGGTGATAAGAGCCCAGCACCAGCCTCTCCACAGCGTCCCTTCAGGTAGTTGTAGACAGCAATGAGGTGCCCCCTTAGCCTCCTCTTTTTCACACTAAACAGCTCCAGCTCACTCAGTCGGTCCTCATAAGATTTACTCTCTAGGCCTTTCACCAGCTTTGTTACCCTTCTCTGGACCTGTTCGAGCACCTTCACATCTCTCTTGTATTGTGGTGCCCAAAACTGAACACAAGAGTAGTCTTTGCAGAACTCCACATGAAGTCACACATAAGCCTAGAGCTTTCAACTCTACAGTGGGCAACTAACAGCTGCATCTCACAAGATAATACAATTGTAAACAGTTTTCAAAGTGTTTGAAACCATAGAAACACAGCTAAAGTCTTTGAATAAACTGGATTATTTTGAGCAGAGGAGATAAAATAACATTTATTACATTTTTATGCAGTCTGCTTTGACTAGACATTGAAAGACATTTTCAAGCAAGTCTATGAATTTCTATGAGATTAAATTAAAAAGTGAAGCTAAAAATCTTTAGTAGAGAGACAATCACAAGATATTCTATGATAGTAATTATTTCCTATTTCTCAACTTTTTGGACAGAAAGACTATGATCAAATTGCTGTCAGTGTGAAGATGATATAAACAGCTCATTTCTTCTATATTTAGAGTACTTAATTTACTTAAATTCTCCCATTTAATACTAGGGAATTAAATTCTGCTAGCTGAAACTTCAGTGTATTTGTGTTTATATCTCTTTCAACCTTGCAGCATAAGTGATTTTATAAATGTTTTATGAATAAACTTGGGCTTTTAGACTCTCTAACTTTCACGTCTATTCAAACTACCAGAAGTACCAAAAGGATTCATACATGCAACAAATTTATAATCTCCTATTTTGCAGAATATTCCCTGACAATAGAAGACAGTGTGTGGTTATCTTCTCTTCCTACACTTCTTCCTACTACTTCTTTTGCCTCTTTTCCCCACTTATGTCTCTTCCAGAATGATATACATCACAGCAAAGCTTCTGTAGTGCATATTAGGAGTGTATTTTATAGACAGTATGGTAGAGCTACACTCTGCCATTTCACTCATATATATATACAGATACTTTTATACCATTCACGTCAAAACCATTTATCCTGATGGAATGATTCTACAGGTGCATGTAAGTGAATACAACAATCATTTCTCCCTCTCATTTCCTTACTCCTACAGAACACATTTGAGGAGATGACTGTAGAATTCTACTTTAAGTGTTAACATAATGTAAATGCAAAGGCAGTAGAGGAAGGGGGAAAATTAGATAAATGTTATCTTGCTTAATCAGTATATTCTATATAAGTATACATATTCAGAGTCTCAAAGACCATTGCTCTTATAAAGTATGAAGACCAATTACCCTTATGTCAGTACAGATTTCTGGTTTCAAATTCGGGGCATGCAATAGATGCATTATGGAAGTTTAGCGTATGAAGGACCAGCACAACATGACTGATTTTCTTTCTTCTCCCTTATCTTAGTAGTAAGCAATTATAAAGCCTCAAACCATTATCTTGAAGGAAAGTGCTAGCTAATTATGACTTTATCAGCATTTCTTTATATTCCGCTTGCACAAAAAGATGAAGTCATAGTTTGCATTTAAATGCAAATTGCTGAAGATAAAGCAAATATTCAGAATTTTAAAGAAAATCCATTTCCAAAGAAAGAGAACCATGAAAAAAAGTGTTAAGTATTGAGAAGCAGAGGACAATTTACTTTGTTTCTAAACAAATAGATTACACTTAATTCTGAATGATGTAATAGCTCATTTCCTGACAGGAGTCTGTGATTCCAATTCATTAGTTAATTACAAAGCAACTTGTCTGGCAATAAAACCATTGTGCCAGAAGTTTATAGTCTCATATCTCAAAGCTTTCCTAGTGACAATTTCCCTCCACATATGTCAAGACACAGATTTTTAAGCTTATAAAATTGTGAAAGAGCCTGAAGGGACTCAAATAGACAAACCACACCCTAGGAATTTTCTAGACTTTGTCTTTTAATTTGAGCTAGAAAGGTAGAAGAAAAATATAAAATCCTGAGGTCAGACTGAACAAGTGAAGGAACTCATTGAAATTCATAAATAGAAAGTCCTTGATCCACCTGAGTAATGTAAAATACAACAATAATTCACATAAAAAGGAGACAGTAACAAATGTTTACATTAGTGACTTCAAATATGTCACCACACTTCTTAAACTGCAGAAGGATTTTAAATACTTCTACAAGCACTGTAGAAAAAGAATCACAAGAGAAGAAACACTTGTAAAAAGCATTGTATGGCAAACTAGAAGCAGGAAAACCACTAATAAGATACTACTTTTCATCAGTAAATATAGAGTAAGATTCTGCATCAAGAAGTCCAAACAACTCTGAAAACTCGAGCCTTCTCCTGTCCTGGCTGCTGCTTAAAAAGCCAGCTATATAAAATTTAACACCATAGTGACAGCACATGCTGTAATGCTCCTCTTCTTCCCTTTGAAAGCCCAATGCAAAATATACAGCCAGCATCAAATGTGTAATTCACATGATCTAACCATGAAGTCTAACATATATATGTCCACAGCTGAACCGTCAGCTTAGGCCCTTTCCAGTCATCCTAATGAAGATACCAATAGATGAGACAAACTGCAGCCCAGAAATGCCAGCTTTCCCTCTCCTTGTCACATCTACATCTGAAAAAAATAAACCAAGATAAATCAAGTAATTCTAACACAAGATTGTAGAATGCACTGGGCTGGAAGGGACCTTTAAAGGTCACCTAGTCCAAGCCCCGCTGCAGTAAACAGGGACATCCCGAACTAAATCAGGTTGTTCAGAGTCCCATTGTGCCTGACCTCAAATATGTCCAGGGATGGAGCCTCCACTGCCTCACTGGGCAACCTGCTCCAGTGTTCCATTATTCTCATAGTAAAGATCTTCTTTGAAATGTCCAATCTAAATCTACCTTTCTGTAGTTGTGCTGATTCAAGGTTGACTGGAATATTTTAATAAGAAAAATTAGACTGTAGGCTGAGAAAGGAAAACAATGGTGATGTCTCCTTCACTCATAGGTTTGCTGACAGCTCGGGTCTGAGCTCTGGCTGTTGGTCTCTTCTCTTTTTCCTTGCCTTCTAGCTGAATCCATGTAACCCAACTAATCAACTCCTGCTTCTAACACCCCTGGCCAATCCTCCCTGTTTACCTGGTGAGTGGGGGAGGCTGAAAGGGTTGCTGGGAACCTCTCTTGGGGACTCTGATCTCTGGGAGGGGCATTGTGTTTCTGTATTACCTTTTCTACTGTAGAGAGCTGTAAATATTTGTAATATATTGTAAATATCTGCTTATATATTGTGCTAAGCTGTAAATATAAAGCTTCATTCCTTAACTTCCAGCAAACTGGAAACATAAAAATCACCCTCCAGCTCCCAAGCTTTCAGAATGTATTAAGAGGTATTTCACTTAAAGTTATTAAAAATTACCATAATGACCTTGAGTACTGCATCTAGCTCAGAAGCCCTCAACACAGGAAGGACGTGGACCTGGTGCAGCAGGTCCAGAGGAGGGCCATGAAAATGATCAGGGGCTGGAATCCCTCCTCTATGAGGACAGGTCGAAGGAAATGGACTTGTTCAACCTGCAGAAGAGAAGGTTCCAGGGAGATGAAATAGCAGCCTTCCAGTACCTGAAGGGGAACTATATGGTGGCTGGAGAGAGACTGTTTACAAAGGCCTCCAGTGATAGGACAAGGGACAATGGTTTGAAATTAGAGAAGAGTAGATGTGAGGAACAAGTTCTTTACTGTGAGGGTGGTGGAACACTGCAACAGCTTGTGCGGGGAGGTAGTTGAGGCCCCATCCCTGGAGACCTTCAAAGGCAGGCTTGACAAGGGTCTGAGCAACCTGATCTAGTGGAGGATATCCCTGCTCATTGAGGGAGGTTGGACTAGATGACCTTTGCAGTCCAATCCAATCCAAACCATTCCAAGTATCAAATAAAATCTTACCCAAAGACTAAAAAAAAAAGGTCTTTCCTTACACTTACAGAAAGGTCCAGTTGAAATTACTGCATCTAAAAAGGAATGTGAGATATCATTAGCATCAGTAATTAATAAGGGGAATAAAATTCAATTGCTGATTTAAAAAGACAAACACAAATTGTAATATATTTTTAGTTAAAATTCATCAATTTGAACTTAACATCAGGTTCTACTACCATATGTGTCTGGATGATGCTCTGTTTTTAGCTGTAGGTTACTAGTGCATTTCTAATTGCATTTCTTTAGCTTCCTGATTCTTCCTGGAGATTTATCTTGTTTTACAGATGCAGTCTTCCCACAGATAATTTTTTTTTACCCTTGTTTTGTATTTCAAGAGACCACCTACACTAGAGAAGTCAAGATGACTTCCACAAGAGGAACAATGTGAACTTACTTCATACATCTGTATACAACATAGCTAAAGCCCAAGAATTTCTGACTACTAAACATTAAGTAGACATCACCAGCTTTACTTGTCTAGTGTAAGCCCAAAACTAAGCACTCCCTCAAGTGCATCAGGCAGAAGACGAAAGAATCGAAAAAGTAAGAATTTCCACCGTGCAGTAAAGCACCAAAACCTTTAGTTTTTGCAAAGAAGTTTGGTTTGCAGATACTTTTAAAAGCTAGTAGGGATGACAGTCAATCTCTTATCTTCAATAGCGGTACAGGGTCACCTTTACAGACAGAGTAGTGCAGAGCAGCTCTTATTTTCCCTCCTGGAACTGATCAAAGCTGCAATGGATAGAAAACATTTCTATTTGTTTTGTTTGCCTCCTTCAAGTAAAAGATAAAACCTGAGAGAAAGGAAAAAAAAAAAGAAAATAAGTAGCATCTCAAGATACTTCCCACCATACATGCTCTCTGATATTCCAGCCTCAAAATTGCAATCAGTTCAAGTATGAATACTTGTGGCACAGAAACAACAACAAAAAAAACCCACCAATGCCACTGGTACAAAAAGGGAATGATGTCTGTTTTGCACCTCTGAGGGTCTAACCTCACACACAGGGAGGCTTGCATTTTCTTTATCTTTTTAATATTAAAACCAAACCATTAAGAACAGCAATAATGGCCATGAAGAAATAATATTTAATAGAAGGATTTTTGAGAGGCTGCATTTTCCAGAAAAGATCCCTTCTCAAACTTTTACGGGTACAAAGAACAAAAATGAAATCTCTGCAAAGCCTACTGTTTTTTATTCCTGCATAACAGAACAGGATAAAAGAAAATCAGTGAATAAGTCAGCACCAATAGAGGCACAACTGAAATGCCTCTACACTAACGCAAGGAGCATGGGGAACAAACAGGAGGAATTAGAAATATTTGCAAGTCTACAGTGTTATGATGTCATTGGCATCATTGAGACATGGTGGGATGGTTCTAATGACTGGAATGTAGGGATAGATGGGTATAGACTCCTCAGGAGGGACAGGCAGGGG
>VWZI01004045.1:3697-23624 GCA_013396835.1 Psilopogon haemacephalus | reverse complement strand
GGTGGACAAAAGGCTGCTCCCTCAGGGTGCTACAGGAGACCCTCTGGAGGCTCCTGAAACCCTCCAGTTTCAAACTGACTTCAGTTTTGGGGCTCCCCAGTTTCAGAGGGACAAGGACCTGCTGGAGGGAGTCCCAGAGAGGGATGCGAGGATGCTGAAGGGGACTGGAGGAGAGGCTGAGGGACCTGAGGCTGCTGGAGAGCAGCCCTGTGGAGAGGGAGCTGAGAGTGCTGGGGGAGAACTCTCCCCCACAGCAATGTGCCCTGGGGGCCAAGAGGGCCAAGGAGGTCCTGGGGGGCATTAGGCAGAGTGTGTCCAGCAGCTCAGCCCTCACCTGAACTGGTGCAGGAGGTTGTCCCACCCCAGGAACCCATTGCCCTTCTGGGCCAGTGTGAGCACATTGCTGGCTCATGCTGAGCTTCTTGACCCCAGAGCATCCAGGTCCTTCTTGGAGCTCCTTTCCAGCAGCTCAACCTTCACCTATAATGGTGCAGGAGATTGTCCCACCCCAGGAGCCCATTGCCCTTCTGGGCCAGTGTGAGCACATTGCTGGCTCATGCTGAGCTTCTTGACCCCAGAGCATCCAGGTCCTTCTTGGAGCTCCTTTCCAGCAGCTCAACCTTCACCTATAATGGTGCAGGAGATTGTCCCACCCCAGGAGCCCATTGCCCTTCTGGGCCAGTGTGAGCACATTGATGGCTCATGCTGAGCTTCTTGACCCCAGAGCATCCAGGTCCTTCTTGGAGCTGCTTTCTAGCAGCTCGACCTTCACCTATAATGGTGCAGGAGATTGTCCCACCCCAGGAGCTCATTGCCCAATGTGTGAGCACATTGCTGGCTCATGCTGAGCTTCTTGACCCCAGAGCATCCAGGTCCTTCTTGGAGCTCCTTTCCAGCAGCTCAACCTTCACCTATAATGGTGCAGGAGATTGTCCCACCCCAGGAGCCCATTGCCCTTCTGGGCCAGTGTGAGCACATTGATGGCTCATGCTGAGCTTCTTGACCCCAGAGCATCCAGGTCCTTCTTGGAGCTCCTTTCCAGCAGCTCAACCTTCACCTATAATGGTGCAGGAGATTGTCCCACCCCAGGAGCCCATTGCCCTTCTGGGCCAGTGTGAGCACATTGATGGCTCATGCTGAGCTTCTTGACCCCAGAGCATCCAGGTCCTTCTTGGAGCTCCTTTCCAGCAGCTCAACCTTCACCTGTACTGGTGCAGGAGGTTGTCCCATCCCAGGAGCTCATTGCCCAATGTGTGAGCACATTGCTGGCTCATGCTGAGCTTCTTGTCCAAAAGCACTCATAGAACCTTCTTGGAGCTGCTTTCCAGCACCTCAGCCCTCACCTGTGCTGGTGCAGGAGGTTGTCCCACCCCAGGAGCCCATTGCCTTTCTGGGCCAGTGTGAGCATGTTGCTGGCTCATGACCCCAGCACTCTCAGGACCTTCTTGGAGCCCATTGCCCTTCTAGGACAGTGGGAGCTCATTGCTGGCTTCTTGATCCCAGTACTCTCAGGACCTTCTTGGAGCTGCTTTCCAGCATCTCAGCCCTCACCTGTGCTGGTGTAGGAGGTTGTTTGTGCCCAGAGACAGGACCCTACACCTGCCTTCACTGCTGGTGTGGAGATGGAGCAGCTCTTCTGTTGGTCCAGCAGGTTTTAAGGATCTGAATGTTCTCTGCTTTTGGGTTTGGGGATGCTTTGGGTCTGATGTTTGTGACCTTCCTGCTGTGCTCTGCTCTTGGCGGGCTGTGACAGAGCTACCAACATTTGTTTTGTGCTTTCTTATGCTCCCCAGTGAGGCAATGGTGCTGCTGGCTGTCACCATCTCCTTGTCTTAAGGTGAGCAAAGCCCACAGCCTGCCAGTGGTCTTCAGAGTGGAAGGTGGGGAGATGCCTCATGGCCTTTGGAAGCCCCTGAGGGCTGAGTGCCCTGAGCCTAGGGGACCTGTGGTGTTCTTCCTCCAACTTACCCTCATCAGAGCTTGGATCCCTTCTTCCAGGTCCTTTAGTTTCTCATACACTCTGTCTGAGGTGCCAAAAACCAGGTTGTTGGTGAAGACCTTGCTTAGGTACTGCACTGGGGTCAGCCAGGACTGGATGAGGAGCAGGGAGAAACGAAGGAGCTCCATGTCCTGGGGTGAAGAAAAGCCAGAGTCAAAGCTGTGAGGGCGAAAACGTTGGGAGAGTTCCCCTGTGTGTCTCCTGCTGCCTGTGACCCAGGATGTGCCCCTGCTCCTACAGCTCCAGCAGACACTGAGAGGTTGGCCAGCTGAGGGGCACCACCCAGCCATGCCCTGCATGTCCTTGGGGTGGGGATTTGGCTTGCAGAGCATCCCAGAAGAGTCACTGTGGAGAAGGACTGCATGGTCAGGGCTGGAAGGGACCTCAGGGATCATCCAGCTCCAACCCCCTTGCCGTGGGCAGGGACACCTCCCACTAGAGCAGGGTGCTCAGGGACACATCCAGCCTGGCCTTCAACACCTCCAGGGTTTAAACATTCTGGATGGGTCCAGTGAAGATCTTTTCCCTGGTATCCAACCTGACTCTGCCCACTTCTGGTTTTGCTCTGACCACTTCTAGTTCTGCAGGGTTTAAGCAGTGTGGAAGGGTCCAGTGAAGAACTTTTCCCCTGGCAACTAACCTGACTCTGCCCACTTCTGGTTTTGCTCTCCCCACTTTTAGTTCTTCAGGGTTTAAACAGGGTGGAAGGGTCCAGGGAAGGATTTTTCTCTGGCATCTAATCTGACTCTGCCCACTTCTGGTTTTGCTCTCCCCACTTTCAATTCTGCAGGGTTTAAACATTCTGGAAGGGTCCAGTGAAGATCTTTTCCCTGGCATCTAATCTGACTCTGCCCACTTCTGGTTTTGCTTTGCCCACTTCTAGCTCTGAAGGGTTTAAACAGTGTGGAAGGGTCCAGGGAAAGATTTTTCTCTGGCATCTAATCTGACTCTGCCCATTTCTGGTTTTGCTCTCCACACTTCTAACTAAGCAGGGTTTAAACATTCTGGAAGGGTCCAGTGAAGATCTTTTCCCTGGTATCCAACCTGACTCTGCCCACTTCTGGTTTTGCTCTGACCACTTCTAGTTCTGCAGGGTTTAAGCAGTGTGGAAGGGTCCAGTGAAGAACTTTTCCCCTGGCAACCAACCTGACTCTGCCCACTTCTGGTTTTGCTCTCCCCACTTCTAGTTCAGGGTTTAAGAAGTGTGGAAGGGTCCAGTGAAGAACTTTTCCCTGGTATCCAACCTGACTCTGCCCACTTTTGGTTTTGCTCTCCCCACTTCTAATTAAGCAGGGTTTAAGCAGTGTGGAAGGGTCCAGGGAAGTTATTTTCCCTGGCATCCAATCTGAATTTGCCCACTTCTGGTTTTGCTCTCCCCAATTCTAGTTCTGCAGGGTTTAAATAGTGTTTAAGGGTCCAGGGAAGAACTTTTCTCTGGCGTCCAGCCTGATTCTGCCCACTTCTGGTTTTGCTCTCCCCACTTTTAGTTCTTCAGGGTTTAAACAGGGTGGAAGGGTCCAGGGAAGGATTTTTCTCTGGCATCTAATCTGACTCTGCCCACTTCTGGTTTTGCTCTCCCCACTTTTAGTTCTTCAGGGTTTAAACAGGGTGGAAGGGTCCAGGGAAGGATTTTTCTCTGGCATCTAATCTGACTCTGCCCACTTCTGGTTTTGCTCTCCCCACTTTCAATTCTGCAGGGTTTAAACATTCTGGAAGGGTCCAGTGAAGATCTTTTCCCTGGCATCTAATCTGACTCTGCCCACTTCTGGTTTTGCTTTGCCCACTTCTAGCTCTGAAGGGTTTAAACAGTGTGGAAGGGTCCAGGGAAAGATTTTTCTCTGGCATCTAATCTGACTCTGCCCATTTCTGGTTTTGCTCTCCACACTTCTAACTAAGCAGGGTTTAAACATTCTGGAAGGGTCCAGTGAAGAACTTTTCCCTGGTATCCAACCTGAATCTGCCCACTTCTGGTTTTGCTCTGACCACTTCTAGTTCTGCAGGGTTTAAGCAGTGTGGAAGGGTCCAGTGAAGAACTTTTCCCCTGGCAACCAACCTGACTCTGCCCACTTCTGGTTTTGCTCTCCCCACTTTTAGTTCTTCAGGGTTTAAACAGGGTGGAAGGGTCCAGGGAAGGATTTTTCTCTGGCATCTAATCTGACTCTGCCCACTTTTGGTTTTGCTCTCCCCATTTCTAATTAAGCAGGGTTTAAACAGTGTGGAAGGGTCCAGGGAAGAACTTTTTTCCTGGTATCCAATCTGACTCTGCCCACTTTTGGTTTTGCTCTCCCCACTTCTAACTAAGCAGGGTTTAAACACTCTGGAAGGGTCCAGTGAAGAACTTTTTCCCTGGCATCCAGCCTGACTCTGCCCACTTCTGGTTTTGTTCTCCAGGGTCTGAACAGTGTGGAAGGTCGAGGAGGAGCAAAGTGCTCCCAGCTCTGGGCCTGAGATGGAGCCCAGCTGGGCTCTGCACACAGCTGTGGGCTGGTCCCAGGGGCAGGACTTACAGATTTCTGCTGGGCATCCTCCTTGCCCGTGGGAGCTGGGATGGTTTCTGAGTAGCAGAAGGCTGCCTGGGAGTTCTTGTTGGTGTGCCTTTGGTCCTCTGGGATGTAGGTGCGTTCCTGTGGAGACAGCCCAGACACTCAGGCTCTCTTCCCTCCCCACCTGGGAGAAGCCCACAGAGGCTTTCCCAACTGTCCTGAGGTGCCTGTGGGAGGTTGGCAGGTGGGGCCAGCAGTTCAGGTGTTGGCACGCCAGCCACCGGACCTCCAGGTCCTCCACACCAAGCTGTGGTTCCAACCATGCTTGGAGTGGCTTCTCCCAAGGGCCAGGTGACCCTCAGGGACAGCTCTTCCCAAAGTGCCAGCTCCTGCCAGCTTCTGGCAACAGCAGAGCCTGGGTGAACACTCAGAGCCTGTTGGAGGGAAGTCCTGTGGAGTGCCTCTGCCATCTGCTGCTGCCCTCACAGCCTGGTTTCACTTTGAGCCAGCAGACCCTGGACATGGGCAGGAGGGGACTCTGCAGGATCAGAGGTGGCACAGAGCTGGGAGAACAGGAGCCAGGCTGGTGGGACATAGAATCACCAAACTGTTTTGGTTGGAAGAGACCTTCGAGGTCAGTGAGTCCAACCCTTAACCCATCCCTGCCAGGGCACCACAGAACCATAACCCTCAGCACCACATCTCCAGGGCTTTGACACCCCTCCAGGGATGGAGACTCCACCACTTCCCTGGGTAGCCTGGACCTTCAAGGTCAGTGAGTCCAACCCTTAACCCACCTCTGCCAGGGCACCACCAAACCATGACCCTCAGCACCACATCTCCAGGGCTTTGACACCCCTCCAGGGATGGAGACTCCACCACTCCCCTGGGCAGCCTGGACCTTCAAGGTCAGCAAGTCCAACCCTTAACTCCATCCCTGCCTGGACACCACCAACTCATGTCCCTCAGCACCACAGCTCCAGGGCTTTGACACCCTTCCAGGGATGGAGACTCCACCACTGCCCTGGGCAGCCCTTTTGGGGGCAGAAATTGTTCCTTATGTCCAACCTAAACCGAGAGGAGATTTCCTCTTGTCCTCTCACTTGTTCTGGGGAGAAGAGCCCAACCCCCAGCTAGCTCCAGCCTCCTCTCAGGGAGCTGCAGAGAGCAATGAGGTCTCCCTCAGCCTCCCCTTCTCCAGGTTGAACAACCCCAGCTGGCTCCAGCCTCCTCTCAGGGAGCTGCAGAGAGCAATGAGGTCTCCCTCAGCCTCCCCTTCTCCAGGTTGAACAACCCCAGCTGGCTCCAGCCTCCTCTCAGGGAGCTGCAGAGAGCAATGAGGTCTCCCTCAGCCTCCCCTTCTCCAGGTTGAACAACCCCAGCTGGCTCCAGCCTCCTCTCAGGGAGCTGCAGAGAGCAATGAGGTCTCCCTCAGCCTCCCCTTCTCCAGGTTGAACAACCCCAGCTGGCTCCAGCCTCCTCTCAGGGAGCTGCAGAGAGCAATGAGGTCTCCCTCAGCCTCCTCTTCTCCAGATTGAACCCCCCCGGGTCCCTCAGCTGCTCCTCCCCAGCCCTGTCCTGTTGAGACCCTTTCTCCTCGTCTAGAGCTAACAGAGAAGGCACCAACAGCTGGAAGCCCTCTGTGCCTGGCAGACACATGGTCCTGAACCCATCAGAGGAGATGCCCGCAGGCCGTGGCACTTACAAACTCCTTGTAGGTCTCAGCAGCCAGGAGGTGAAGGTGCTGAGCTCTCAGGACAGCGTTGGCAAACAGGTTGGAAAGGGGCATGGCTGGGAAGGTGGCAGCTTCCCGGGGCCACTGCAGTCCCAGGGCCACCACGGCGAGGAGGAGAGGAGAGAAATGCGACCCTGCGGCAGAGGGGAGAGGAAAGGTAGGGGCAGCCCTGCAGGGAGCCTGCTGGGGAGGGGCTGGCACCTGGCAGGCAGTCCTCAGCCTCTGCAGAATGCAATGGGATGGAATAGAATGGGATGGGATGGGATGGGATGGAGTGGAATAATATGGAATGGGATGGAATGGAATGGGATGGGATGGGATGGGATGGAATGGGATGGAATGGAATAGAATGGAATGGAGTGGAATAGAATAGAGTGGGATGATGGAATGGAATGGAATGGAGTGGAGTGGAGTGGAGTAGAATAGAAAAGAGTGGGATGGAATGGAATGGAGTGGAATAGAATGGGATGGAATAGAATGGAATGGAATAGAATAGAGTGGGATGGGATGGAATGGAATGGAATGGAGNGAATGGAGTGGAATAGAATAGAGTGGGATGATGGAATGGAATGGAATGGAGTGGAGTGGAGTGGAGTGGAATAGAAAAGAGTGGGATGGAATGGAATGGAGTGGAATAGAATAGAATGGGATGGAATGGAATGGAACGGAATGGAATGGAATAGAATGGGATGGAATGGAATGGAATGGAGTGGAGTGGAACAGAATAGAATAGAATGGGATGGGATGGAATGGAATGGAATAGAATGGGATGGAATGGGATGGAATGGAATGGAACGGAATGGAATGGAATAGAATGGGATGGAATGGAATGGGATGGGATGGAATAGAATAGAATAGAATAGAATAGAATAGAATAGAATAGAATAGAATAGAATAGAATAGAATAGAATAGAATGGGATGGAATGGAATAGTATGGGATGGAATAGGATGGAATGGGATGGAATGGGATGGAATGGAATAGAATGGAATGGAATGGGATGGAATGGAATAGAATAGAATAGAATGGGATGGAATGGGATGGAATGGAATAGAACAGAATGGAATGGGATGGAATGGAATAGAATAGAATAGAATGGGATGGAATGGAGTGGAATAGAATAGAATGGGATGGAATGGAATAGAATTNATGGAATGGAGTGGAATAGAATAGAATGGGATGGAATGGAATGGAATGGGATAGAATAGAATGATCTAGCGTAGGGTGTCCCTGGGCATGGCAGGGGGGTTGGAACTGGCTGATCCTTGTGGTGCCTTCCAACCCTGACTGATTCCATGATTCTGTGATTCTATGGTTGGCAAGGACCCACCACCAAACCATCCCCCCCTCATCCTGCCCCATTCCCCCCTCAACCTCCAGCACTCACCACCCACCCTCTGCAACTGGAAGGAAGAGCAGTACCTGAAGCCATCCCTGCCCACTGCTCTCCTCAGGTGTGCCTTGGCAGTGAATGTCTCCTCCTCTCTCATGGGGGCTGGGGAAGGAGGCTGCCCAGGCAGCCCTTTTATAGCAGGGGGACTGTTTAACATGGATGGATGTGGCCATGGATCAGGGCAGCAGATCTCTCCTCTCCTCTTCACCCTGCATAAATGCAGCAGGGGCTCGTTACAGCACTGCCTCCCTGCAGCCATGCACAGGGAGGCCTGTGGAGGTCGGGGAGGATGTTTGCCTGGGACCTGAGGGTCACCAAGTGGGATGGGCGAGGCCAAGGGCAAGGGGACACAGCCTCAAGTTGTGCCAGAGGAGGAATAGGCTGGGTGTAAGGAGGAAGTTCTGCACAGAGAGAGTAGTTGGCATTGGGATGGGCTGCACGGGGAGGTGGTGGAGTCCCCATCCCTGGAGGTGTTCAAGCAAAGCCAGGATGGGCACTGAGTGCCACTAGAGAGGGCTGAGGGATAGATTGGGCTGGATGAGCTTGGAGGTCTCTTCCAACCTGGCTTGACTTGACTTGGCTTGGCTTGGCTTCTCTTCTCTTCTCTTCTCTTCTCTTCTCTTCTCTTCTCTTCTCTTCTCTTCTCTTCTCTTCTCTTCTCTTCTCTTCTCTTCTCTTCTCTTCTCTTCTCTTCTCTTCTCTTCTCTTGAAAGAGGAGATGATGAAGAGGAGGTGGGAAAGAGGAGATGAAGAGAAGGTGAAGAGGAGATGAGGAAGAGGAGATGGGAAAGAGGAGATAATGAAGAGGAGATGATGTGGAAGAGGAGATGTGGAAGAGGAGGTGGAAAAGAGAGAGGTGGGAAAGAGGAGACAAAGAAGAAGAGATGGGAAAAAGAAGGTGAAGAGAAGATGGAAAAGAGGAGATGGGAAAGAGAAGATGAGGAATAGATGGGGAGGTGGAGGTGGGAAAGGGGAAATGAAGAAGAGGAGATGAGGAAAAGCAGATGAAGAAGAGATGAGGAAAAGGAGATGAAGAAGAGGAGATGAAGAAAAGGAGATGAGGAAGAGGAGATGAGGAAAAGGAGACGAGGAAGAGGAGATGAGGAAAAGGAGACGAGGAAGAGGAGATGAGGAAAAGGAGATGAGGAAGAGGAGATAGGGAAGAGGAGTTGGGGAAGGGGAGAGGCCACCAAAACAAGACCGAATCTGGGACGGGCAACTTCAGGAGGGGCTTGAGGGACTTTTTCCTCCCTAGAGCATCCTGTCTTGTCCCTCTGCCTGGGCTGTGGGGACTGCTCCCCGTTCCTGGGGGGGTGTGATTTGGCTGCCTGGGCTCTGGGTTCATGCCAGGGGCAGCTGGAGCTGGTTAATAACCATGGTGGGCACAGCGGGGGCTGTTCCGAGAACCCCTGCCCGTGTGCTGCCTGGGGCCCAGCAAATGTCAGGCCCTAGAGAAGAGGGAACAGTGGGGCCTGCAGCTATCAGGTGTCCTGTCACCCAAGAGCCAGCAACATCTGGGGGTGTTTTTCTGCTCCAGGTCGTGTTTAAATATGTCAATCGCAGCCAGGGGAGCAGCAGCGCAGCTCAGCCCAGCCCCGGTGCTGCTGCTGCTGCTGCTGCTGCCACCAGATCCCTTTGAGAGCTGCCAGTGGCCTGGGTGAGGGCATCAGGGCACCCTCAGGGAGTCTGCAGATGGCACCAAGCTGGGCAGGAGTCTCGCCAGAGGGTCAGGAGGCTCTGCAGAGGGAGCTGCCCAAGCTGGATCCAAGGGGATGAGGTTCAAGGAGGCCAAGGGCTGGGTCCTGCTCCTGGGTCACAACAGCCTCAGGAGTGCTCCAGGCTGGGGGCAGAGTGGCTGAAACTGCCTGGTGGAAGAGGACCTGGGGGTGCTGGTCAGTGATGGCTGAAAATGAGCTCAGGGAGTGCCCAGGTGGGCAGGGAGGGCAGCAGCAGCCAGGCCTGGGTCACCAAGCTGGGCAGGAGTCTTGCCAGAGGGGCAGGAGGCTCTGCAGATGGAGCTGCCCAGGCTGGATCCAAGGGGATGAGGTTCAACCAGGCCAAGGGCTGGGTCCTGCTCCTGGGTCATAACAGCCTCAGGAGTGCTCCAGGCTGGGGGCAGAGTGGCTGAAACAGCCTGGTGGAAGAGGACCTGGGGGTGTGGATCAATGGTGGCTGAAGATGAGCCTGGGGGGTGCCCAGGTGGGCAAGGAGGGCACCAGGAACCTGGCCTGGAGCTGAAGATGAGGCAGCAGTGTGCACTTGCAGGGCAGAAAGGCAAGCAGAGGCTGGGCTGCAGCAGGAGCAGTGTGGGCAGCAGGGCCAGGGAGGGGATTCTGCCCCTCTGCTGTGCTCTGCTGAGAGCCCACCTGGAGTAGTGCATCCAGTGCTGGAGCCCCTGGGACAAGAGGGATGTGGAGATGCTGCTGGAGGTGTGCAGAGAAGGGCCCCGAGGATGCTCAGAGGGCTGCAGCAGCTCTGCTGTAAGCAGAGCCTGAAAGAGTTGGGGCTGTGCAGGCTGCAGAAGAGGAGGCTCCCAGGGGACCTTCTGGTGGCCTTCCTGCATCTGAAGGGGGCTACAGAAAAGCTGGGGAGGGACTTTTGAGGGTGTGAGGGAGTGAGAGGAGTGGGGGGAATGGAGCAAAGGTGGAGGTGGGGAGAGTGAGGGTGGAGGTGAGGAGGAAGTTGCTGAGCATGAGAGTGGTGAGAGGCTGGAATGGGTTGCCCCTGCAGGAAGGTGTTTGGGGCCAGATCCCTGGAGGTGTTTGGGGCCAGGCTGGCAGAGGCTGTGGGCAGCCTGCTCTAGGGTAGGGTGTCCCTGGGCATGGCAGGGGGGTTGGGACTGGCTGATCCTTGTGGCCCCTTCCAACCCTGACTGATTCTGGGATTCTGTGTGCAGGTGAGTGGCAGGAGGCTGGGGCCAGGCTCTGCTGGGTGCTGCTCAGTGCCAGCAAAGGGGCACTGGGTGGAAGCTGAGGCAGAGGAAGCTTAATGGACTCACAAGGAGGAATCTTTCCCTGTGAGGCTGCCAGAAGACAGAGCCTGTGCTGGGCAGCCTGACACAGCACACACAAACCTCTCAGCACAGGCTGGCAGCAGCCCCCAGCTCCAGGCTCCCTCAAAACCAAGCACCTGAAAGAACCTCCCCGAGCCTGTGGACACGTTTGGGCCCTTCCTGGTGCTTTAAAGGAGGCCAAAGGGCAGAGCTGGAGGCACCAAGGCTGCTGTTGACATGGGTCACAAAGCTTCCTCTGCAGGTGCAGCCAGCAGCTTCCTCCTGCTTTCTTTATGACTGGCTGAAGGCAGCTGAGGGAGGTGTTTGTGCAGAGCTGAGAAAGGGCTTGGGAAAGTGGAAGGTCAGAAAGCTCTCCCCCTTTCTGCCAGTTCCTCTTTCCCCTGCAGCAGGAGAAGTGTGAGCAGCAGCACAGGGAAGGGATTCTGCCCCCTCTGCTCTGCTGTGCTCTGCTCTTGCTCTGCTGTGCTCTGCTTTTGCTGTGCTCTTGCTCTTTTTGTGCTGTGCTGTTCTGTGCTCTGCACTGCTGTGCTCTTGCTCTGCACTGCTCTCCTCTGCTCTTCCTGTGCTGTGCTGTTCTGTGCTCTGCTCTGCTCTTCCTGTGCTGTGCTGTTCTGTGCTCTGCACTGCTGTGCTCTTGCTCTGCACTGCTCTCCTCTGCTCTTGCTGTGCTCTTGCTCTTCCAGTGCTGTGCTGTTCTGTGCTCTGCTCTGCTCTTCCTGTGCTGTGCTGTTCTGTGCTCTGCACTGCTGCGCTCTTGCTCTGCACTGCTCTGCTCTGCTCTTGCTCTGCTGTGCTCTTCTTTTGCTGTGCTCTTGCTCTTCTTGTGCTGTGCTGTTCTGTGCTCTGCACTGCTGTGCTCTTGCTCTGCACTGCTCTGCTCTGCTTTTCCTGTGCTCTTGCTCTTCCTGTGCTGTGCTGTTCTGTGCTCTGCTCTTATGTGCTGTGCTCTGCACTGCTGTGCTCTTGCTCTGCTCTGCTTATGCTCCGCACTGCTCTTGCTCTGCACTGCTCTCCTCTGCTCTTGCTGTGCTGTTCTGTGCTCTGCTCTGCTCTTCCTGTGCTGTGCTGTTCTGTGCTCTGCTCTTATGTGCTGTGCTCTGCACTGCTATGCTCTGCTGTGCTCTTGCTCTGCTGTGCTCTTGCTCTGCACTGCTCTCCTCTGCTCTTGCTGTGCTGTTCTGTGCTCTGCTGTGCTCTTCCTGTTCTGTGCTGTGCTCTGCTCTTGCTGTGCTGTTCTGTGCTCTGCTGTGCTCTTCCTGTTCTGTGCTGTGCTCTGCTCTTGCTGTGCTGTTGTGTGCTCTGCTCTGCTGTGCTCTGCTCAGCTGTGTTCTGCTGGTGCTCTGCTCAGACCTCACCTGCAGCACTGCATCCAGTTCTGGAGCTCCCAGCACAAGGGGGACCTGGAGCTGCTGGAGAGGATCCAGAGGAGGCCACAAAGATGCTCAGAGGGCTGCAGAAGCTCCCCTGTGGGGACAGGCTGGGAGAGTTGGGGCTGTGCAGCCTGGAGAAGAGAAGGCTCCAGGGAAACCTTAGAGCAGCCTTTCAGAACTTGGAGGGGCTGCAGGAGAGCTGGGAAGGGACTTCTGATGAGGACTTCTGATGGGAGTGCCAGGAGGAGGGACAATGGCTGTGAGCTGGGAGAGAGGAGAGTGAGAGTGGAGATGAGGAAGAAATTGAGAGTGAGGGTGGGGAGAGACTGGCACAAGTTGAGGGTGGTGAGACACTGGCACAGGTTGGGGGTGGGGAGAGACTGGCCCAGGTTGAAGGTAGGAACAGACTGGCACAGGTTGAGGGTGGGGAGAGACTGGCACAGGTTGCCCAGGGAGGTTGTGGAGCACAGAATCACAAAATGTGATCAAGGATCCCAGGGCATCCCACCCACACTGGCAGCAGCTTTGTGGGACACCCTTGGAGCAGTGACAGCAGGATGGAGCCAGATGTGGGTTTAGCCTTTGCCTTTATTAGGAGCCGAGGGAGCTGCTGGGTGTTGGTGTCCCCTGGTGTGCACCATCCCCATAGCAGCTTGGGTTGGACATGTTCCTCACCATCACCTGCTCAGGGCACAGGCTCAGCTCCTGCCTGGGCAGGAGCAAGGTTTGACCAGGACCATCTGGGTCAGAGCTGTCTCCACAGCTTTTCCTGTCCTTTTGGAGGAGGAGGAGAAGGAGAAGGAGAAGGAGGAGGAGGAGGAGCAGGAGAAGGAGCAGGAGAAGGAGCAGGAGCAGGAGCAGGAGAAGGAGAAGGAGAAGGAGAAGGAGAAGGAGAAGGAGAAGGAGAAGGAGAAGGAGAAGGAGAAGGAGAAGGAGAAGGAGAAGGAGAAGGAGAAGGAGAAGGAGAAGGAGAAGGAGAAGGAGAAGGAGAAGCTTTTGGAGCATCCTTTGTCTCAGACAACTGCCACCTTGGCCTGCTGGACACATCCAGGGCTTGGAATCTGGAGAGTGGCCTCAGATGTCCTTCTCAAGTGCTGCTGCTTCCCTCAGCTCCTTTGGCAGGGCTGCAGGGTCCTTGTAGCATGGAGAGTGATCATACCTGGTCCAGGGTTGCAGGATATCCACTGGTGCAGGGCTGGAAGACATCCAGCTGAGGGAGCTGGGACTGGAGAGAAGGAGGCTGAGGGACTCCTAATTGCTCTCTACAGCTCCCTGAGATGAGGTTGAAGCCAGGTCAGGTTTGGTCTCTTCTCCCAGGAAGAAGTGGCAGGACGAGAGGAAGTTTCCTGTGGCACTTCCATGGCACTAACCAGGTGCAGGAGCTCAGCACCACGGCTTGGGGGCTGCCAGTTGGCTACTGGGAGGGATTGCAGGTGGCTCCTAACTTCTGCATGGTGGTGGTGATGGTGATGGGATGGATTCTGCAGCAGGGTGGTGAACAGCAAACCAACCAGGGCAGGGCAGGGCAGGGCAGGTGTGGTGGGCACAGCAAGCACCCGAGGGCAGCAGCAGGGCCTCAGCTCCCTGCCAGGCTGCTGGAGATGCTCTGCAGCTTGTGAGCAGCCCAGAGCCACGGTCCAGGGTGGGAGCAAGGAGCTGTGCTGCTGGTTCCAGCCTGGTGATGGGTACAGGACCCCCTCACTCTTCACCTGGGTGCTCCCCAACTGTCCACTTCACCTTCATGTCCCGGAAGGGAGTGATGTCCTCGTAGGTGGCAATCTGCTCCACCTCCAGGCCCTGCACCAACAGTGAGGAGCTTGAGACCTGGCAGGGGGACCCACCCTCGGTGTCCCTCCATGGTGGACCCACCCTCGGTGTCCCTCCCTGGGGGACCCACCCTCGGTGTCCCTCCATGGAGGACCCACCCTGAGTGTCCCTCCCTGGTGGACCCACCCTCGGTGTCCCTCCCTGGTGGACCCACCCTCGGTGTCCCTCCATGGAGGACCCACCCTCGGTGTCCTTCCATGGAGGACCCACCCTGAGTGTCCCTCCCTGGTGGACCCACCCTCGGTGTCCCTCCCTGGTGGACCCACCCTCGGTGTCCCTCCATGGAGGACCCACCCTCGGTGTCCCTCCCTGGGGGACCCACCCTCGGTGTCCCTCTATGAGAGGGGTGAGCTGGGGGTGAGCAGCCTGGAGAGCAGGAGGCTGAGGGGAGACCTCATTGCTCTCTGCAGCTCCCTGAGAAGAGGCTGAAGCCAGATTAGTGATTTGTGCCCCTAGAGCAGCAGAAAAGCTCAGGGCAGCCAAGGGCCCTGCCTGCAGGGGATGCACCTCCTTTAGTGGGGTCCAGAGCAGGGCCCCGAGGATGCTCAGAGGGCTGCAGCAGCTCTGCTGTGAGCACAGCCTGAAAGAGTTGGGGCTGAGCAGGCTGCAGAAGAGGAGGCTCCCAGGGGACCTTCTGGTGGCCTTCCTGCATTTGAATGGGGCTACAAAAAAGCTGGGGAGGGACTTCTGAGGCTGTGAGGGAGTGAGGGGAATGGAGCAAAGGTGGAGGTGAGGAGATTGAGGCTGGAGGTGAGGAGGAAGTTGCTGAGCATGAGAGTGGTGAGAGGCTGGAATGGGTTGCCCCTGCAGGGAGGTGTTTGGGGCCATATCCCTGGAGGTGTTTGGGGCCAGGCTGGCAGAGGCTGTGGGCAGCCTGCTCTAGGGTAGGGTGTCCCTGGGCATGGCAGGGGGGTTGGGACTGGCTGCTCCATGTGGTCCCTTCCAACCCTGACTGATTCTAGGATTTGCTTCTGGTGGACATCTGGAGCAGAGAGCTGGGGAGCAGCAGCTGAGGGAGCTGGGGGTGAGCAGCCTGGAGAGAAGGAGGCTGAGGGAGACCTCATTGCTCTCTTCTGCTCTCTGAAAGGAGGCTGGAGCCAGGTAGATCCTGGTCTGTTCTCCCAGGAACAAGCAACAGGACAAGATGAAATGGCCTCAGGTTGCCCCAGAGGTGGTTGAGGTTGGAGATGAGGAATAATTTCTTCCCCTTGAGGGCTGTCAAGGCCTGGCTCAGGCTGCCCCAGGGCAGTGGTGGAGTCTCCATCCCTGGAGGGGTGTCAGAGCCCTGGGGCTGTGGTGCTGAGGGCCATGGGTTGGTGGTGGCCTGGGGCAGTGCTGGGTCCAGGGCTGGGCTGGGTGATCTCTTCCAGCCAGAATAATTCCATGCCTCTAATTCCTGCAGCAGTACCTCATAGGTGTGGTCCTCCTCTGGGCTTTCCTTGGCTTCACCCTGTGGGGAGCAGTCACAGGTTGGATGCCAGCACCCACCAGGCTCCCCCTGTCCCCTCTGCTTGGCCTCACCCCTGAGGTGGGCCAGGTCCCACCACCTCCACAGGCAAATCCACACAGGTCCACCCTTGCCCTGCATTTCCCACCTCCACCAGCCCCACACCCAGCACCTGCCCAGCCCCAGCCCTGGGGTGTGAGCCCCTCAGCAGCAAAGCTGGGGACATGCCCACTGCAGGGGACACTGCCACTTACTTTGTCCATGAAGATGAGCACAGGGACGCTGAGGAAGATGATCATCAGGATGGACTGGATGATGATGATGACATCCTTCAGGGTGCTCCTGTTCTGCAGCTGCTTGATGTTGATGTGACCTGGGAGCAGCAGCACAGGGAGAGACTCAGGTCCCACCACTGTGCCAGGCAGGGAGAGACTCAGATCCCATCTCTGTGCCAGGCAGGGAGAGACTCAGATTCAGACTCAGACTCAGAAGAAGAATAAGAGGAAGGAAGAAGAAGAATAAAGAAGGAGAAGAAGAAGAAGAAGGAAGAAGAAGGAGAAGAAGAAGAAGGAGAAGAAGAAAGAAGGATGAAGAAGAAGGAGAAGAAGAAAGAAGGATGAAGAAGAAGAAGAAGAGAAAGAAGAAGGAGAAGAAGAAAGAAGGATGAAAAAGAGGAAGAAGGAAGAAGAAGGAGAAGAAGAAGAAAGAAGGATGAAGAAGAGGAAGAAGGATGAAGAAGAGAAAGAAGAAGGAGGAGAAGAAGAAGGATGAAGAAGAAGAAGAAAGAAGATGAAGAGAAAGAAGAAGGAGAAGAAGAAAGAAGAAGAAGAAAAAGAAGAAGGATGAAGAAGGAGAAGAAGAAGAAGAAGGAGAAGAAGAAGGAGCATCTGCTGGGGGGCAGGGGTGCAGGGAGGCTGTCACCCTGCCACTCACCCATCACCCTGAGCTCTGTCCCACAGAGGTGTGGCCTCCTGCCCTGGGCAGTGAGGTTCCTCCTGTCGCAGACGTAGACTCCCTTGTCCTGGTAGCGGACGCTGAAGATGGTGAAGTTGAGGAAGCTGCTGCCGCGCTCCACGCTGTAACGGGAGCTGCTGCCCTCCAGCTCCTGCACCTCCCTGCCGTCTTGGGTGGTCTTGTACCACTGCATGCTGTGGGGCTGCTGGCTGGAGCAGATGAAGTGGACGGGAGAGTTCTTCTTGGCCGCCAGGTAGCGCGGTCGCTGCTGCACCGGCGGGCACCAGCTGCTGTCTGCCGGGGGTGGGGGGAACACAGGTGAGCAGAGGGCACACAGAGGAGCTGCTCCCACAGGGCTGAGCCCAGCAGGCAGCTGGGTTCTGGTGGGTTGGTGTTGGTGTCACCACCATCACCGTCGCCGTGAGCGTCAGCATCAGCGTCCGGTGTGGGAGGTGTCGCTGCCTGTGGCAGGGCAGGGTGGGGTTGGAACTGGCTGAGCTTTGAGGTCCCTTCCAACCTAAGCCATTCTGTGATTCTGTGATTATTGCCATCATCACTGGCATCAGCATCATCATCACCAGCATCATCATGTTCATGACCATCATCATCACCATCGCCTTCACTATCATCACCATCACCAGCATCATCATGTTCATGACCATCATCATCCCCATCGCCTTCACTATCATCACCATCACCAGCATCATCATGTTCATGACCATCATCATCCCCATCGCCTTCACTATCATCACCATCACCAGCATCATCATGTTCATGACCATCATCATCACCATCACTTTCACTATCATCACCATCACCTTCACTATCATCACCATCACCATAATCATCACCAACACCACCACCATCATCATCACCATCACCGTCATCTTCACCATCATCATCACCACCACCACTATCATCATCACCACCACCATCATCTTCACCATCACCATCATCATCACCTTTACCATCATCACATCACCATCATCTTCACCATCATCACCATCTTCATCACTGCTATCACCATCACCACTATCACCTTCACCACCATCATCACCCCCACCACCAGCACCATAACCTTCACCACCATCTTCACCACCACCATCATCATCATCACCATCACCATCATCCTCCCTGTGCTGCTGCTCTCCCTGCAGCCCAGGTGCTGTGTTTTGTATCTCAGGCCATGTTTTGGTGAGTGTGAGGGCAATCTTTGGGTTGCACAGAGGAGGTTCTGCAGCCCTCTGAGCATCCTTGTTGCCTCCTCTGGACCCCAGGTAGAGTTTCAGCAGAGCAGAGCAGAGCAGAGGGGCAGAATCCCCTCCCTGTGCTGCTGCTCTCCCTGCTCTGCCTGCACCCCAGGTGCTGTGTTTTGTATCCCAGGCCATGTTTTGGTGAGTCTGGGGGCACCTTTGGGTTGCAGAGGTCCCCGTGGGTGGGAATGGCACAAGGACCATGTGCATGACCCCAGAGCCTGGTCCCAAGGCTTCTCCATGCAACCAGCTCTGTGAACACAGAGGAAGCCTCAGTTTGTGTGCTGAGGAGACACCACAGAGGAGGACACAGCCTGGGAGCTGCTGTGATGGAGCAGCAGAGCCTGGTCCCAGCAGGTGTCTGTGGTGGGACATCTGCAGCTCTACAGGGCACTGGCACCCTCATGGCATAGCCAGCAGGGCCCAGGGGGGACCCTGGGGACACGAATAGGTCTGAGAGGTTACCTGTGCTGTTCCTGGTGTCTGCTGAGATGTCACCTGCAAGACAGGAGAGGGCTCCTGAGATCACAGAACCACAGAACTTTGGGGCTGGGAAGGACCTCTGGAGGTCATCCAGGCCAACCCATCCTGCCAGAGCAGCAGCACCCAGGGCAGGGCACACAGCAACACCTCCAGACAGGGCTTGAGAGTCTCCAGAGGAGGAGACTCCACAGCCTCTCTGGGCAGCCTTCTCCAAGTCTCCAGCACCCTCACACTGACAAAGTTTCCCCTCCAGTTCCCCTGGCACCTCCTCTGCTCCAGCTTGTCCCCAGTGCCCCTTGTGCTGCCCTTGGCCACCCCTGAGCAGATCCTGGCTGTGCCCTGCCTACCCTGCCCTGCACATCTTGAGCACAGCACTGAGGGCAGCCCTCAGGCTCCTCTGCTGCCAGATCCCAGCCCCAGCCTGGCCTCACAGGAGATGTTCACTGCCTGCAGCATCTTGGGGGCTCTGAACTGGGCTCTCTCCAGCAGTTCCTTGAGGTCCTTCTGCCAGAGCAGCAGCACCCAGGGCAGGGCAGAGAGGAACACATCCAGAAAGGGCTTGAGAGTCTCCAGAGGAGGAGACTCCACAACCTCTCTGGGCATCCTGCTCCAGGGCTTTGATAGCACCATGGGGGTGACATGGACCGGAGGCACTCTGTGCCCACCCTGTGTTGATGGAGTGTTTGGGGGGCATCAGCCAGATCCCTGCTCAGAGGACACAGAGCAGTGCAGGTCTGGGTCCAAGCCCTCCTGTTTCCACCTCATCCCTTCAATCTTCTCCAAGCTGCTTTCTGGTGGACATCCCAGTGGGACCAACCTTCACTGCTGACCCCCCCCCAGGCTGGCACCCCCCCAGAAAGGTCCCCAGAAAAGTCTTTATTCCCATTTTGCCTTTTCTGAGCCAAGCAGAAGCACTTTCCCTGCCTGGGCCTCCTGAGCTTGCAGCCCCCACGATGGTCAGGGTTGGCTCCTAGCCCCTGGGACCATGCAGCCCACCCTGGCACAAGGACTCGGGGGGAGCTATGGGACCTGTGCAGGAAGTGGGGTGAGGCAGGGACCCTCCCAGCACCCATGGGTGCCCCTGTCCACAGCTCCAGTGCCTCTGTGCCTCGGTTCCTCTTGCTGCAGCTGGGCAGGAAGCCCCAGCCCTGTTTACTGCCCCGCTCCAGTGCCCAGCTCGATGAGTATTGGCCAGGACCTACCACGGGGAAGCTGCCATGGAGGTGGGGGCTGCACCACCACCCAGCACCTTGGGCCAGCTGCAAAACACCCCCGAGAATGAGAAGGAGGAGGAGAAGGAGAATGCTCTCAGAACCCTCACACCCCTCAGTGTCCTCATGCCCCTCAATGCTTTCATATCTCTCAATATCCTCACACCCTTCAATGCCCTCTGAGAGCCATCGCTGGAGGTAAAGACCTCCCCAGACTCCTCTTCCCTGCCACCTGCTGCCCAGGGAGGTGGTGGAGTCCCCATCCCTGGAGGGGTTCAAGACAAGCCTGGATGGGCACTGAGTGCCATGGGATAGGGCTGGGGGATAGGTTGGGCTGGATGAGCTTGGAGCTCTCTTCCAATCTGGTTTATTCTATTCTATTCTATTCTATTCTATTCTATTCTATTCTATTCTATTCTATTCTATTCTATTCTATTCTATTCTATTCTATCCTACTATATTCTATCCAATCCAATCCTATCCTATCCTACCCTATTCTATCCTACTCCTATCCTATCCTACCCTACCCTATCCTATCCTATCCTATTCTAGCCTAGCCTAGCCTACTCCTATTCTATTCTATTCTATCCTATTCTACTCTATTCTATCCAATCCAATCCTATCCTATTCTACCCTATTCTATCCTACTCCTATTCTATCCTATCCTATCCTATCCTAGCCTAGCCTACTTCTATTCTATTCTATTCTATTCTATTCTATTCTATTCTATTCTATTCTATTCTATTCTATTCTATTCTAT
>VWZI01004043.1:16113-35922 GCA_013396835.1 Psilopogon haemacephalus | reverse complement strand
GTCTAATTTTTCAAACAAATTCTCCAATTAGCTCAAACCAACACATCACCTCTCTGTCTCATCTTGTCCAAGCTAAAGAGCCCCATCTCCCTCAGACTCTCCTTCTAAGAGATATTCCATTCCCTTAATCATCTTTGTGTTTCTGGACTGGACTCTCTCAAGCAGTTCTATGTGCCTCTTGAACTGGAGGCCCAGAACTGTAAACAGTACTCACCAGGGCAGAGTAGAGAGGCAGGAGAACCTCTCTCAACCTACTAACCATAGCCCTTTTTATATACCCCAGAATGGCATTGACCCTCCTGGCCACAACAGCACTCTGCTGGCTCATGGTCAACCTCCCATGTACTGGGACCCCCAGATCCTTTCCCCCTCACTCAGTTCTTGTCAGACCAGACCTGGAATACTGTGTGCAGTCTTGGTCCCTGCTATACTAAAAAGGTATACTGGACAAACTGGGCCAGGTCCAGAGAACGGCCACAAAGATTATCAAAGTACTGGGAAGCCTGCCATATGAGCAAAGGATGAGAGAACTATATTTGCTCAGCCTTGAATACAGAAAGCTTAGAGGAGACCTTATGACCATGTTCCAGTATTGAAGAAGGCAAAGACTCCTTTTTCACAAGGAGTTACATGAACATACAGGTTGCCCAGGGAGGTTGTGTCTGCTCCCTCCCTGGATGTGTTCAAGGCCAGGCTCGATGAGGTCTTGAGCGTCTTGGTCTAGTGGGAGGTGTCCCTGCTTGTGGCAGGGGGTTGGAACTGGATGATCTTTGAGGTCTCTTCCAACCTAGACCATTCTATGTTTCTATGATTCTATGAACAAGAAGAGGGCTGGTGAGTATAGGCTACTTCTGGGGACATTCTGATTGGACACAAGAGGAAAATTTTTCACAATGACAGCAATAACCTCTGGAATAATTTCCCCAGAGATGTGCTAGATTCCCCAAAATTGGACACTTTCAACCCAGGGATTCTATGATCAATAAATAATTTTGTTTACTGCTGAGACCAGTAAAAATGAATAGGGCAGTCTAAATTTCCAACTGAATATAGTTCATTGATGAGATATTTGGTGTTGAGGGATGCATGTAGAGGTCTTAGTATCTTCATAGGCTGAAGTTTTTTCACTGCTACACTCACCAGGAATAGTACTTCCTGAACTAGACAACAGTACACTGACTCACAACTTCAGCAACATCTGTGAAAAATAATTTGAAGATGTAACCTCAGCTTTAACTGTAGCTGGTATTCTTTGGAACACTGAACTGTGTGGCATAGTGGTATTTAAAAAAAAATAAATCTGTGTTTTTTCACAGTGTAAAGAAAACAGTAGGTGTTTGATAACATTATCCAAATTTCATTGTATGTCCTTTTCTCAATACCATTCTCTTCTTAAGTGGGGGGACTATGCTTGGGTTCTTTTTTCCACCCTCCCTACCCCCACCCTGCCCCCTGCCTCCCCTCTTAGTTTCCAGTACTTGTCTTTAAGATTCATTGGGATGTTTAAAGAACTTAAGGTAAAAGGGCTACAGTTTAAGACTTATTCAGGTTCTTACATATTTCCTCAAGTGGATTTTTAGGCAGGATGAACAGGTTCTCTGTTTTATTGACAATTTTCTAAACATGTCTTCTACTTAATTCTTGTCAGTGCAGTTGTTTTTTTAATTTGAATTTTGTTCTTCTCTATAAATGCATTATAGAGCCTTTTAGACAGTTACACCAAAGGCTAACAAGAGTGTTTTAAAAATATTCTTCTGGCTTCTTTTCTCTCACATTTTTTCTTGCTTACAAAACTAACACAGGAATGGGAAAGAAAAAATACCAAAACAAACAAACAAACAAAACCAAAGAAAACAAACAAAAAAGGTAAAAGTGGTGTGACATTTTATTCCTGTATATGATTTGAGAATACTTCACTGTTTCTCTTAAAAGCTAAAGCTGAAACTCTATGCATTCTCCAATTTAAGCAATGTGTTCCTATTGAATTTGGAATGACGTCTTTATATGTAAATGAACATTTCAGATGTTTCATAATCTTTTACAGAGCTTTCTAAGCACTATGGCTTTATTACATGCCATGTAGTAACAACAGTGAGACCAATATAATTTTATTAGTTCTAACTTGACTTTCAATTCTGAGGCATTTTATATCTCTTTAAAACAGATTTGGTTCTAGGATGTTGCCACTTGCATAACAAACAGATCATAAAATAATTGTTCCGTAACCATGCTTTGGACATAGAAGATAATGTTTCAAATGCTGCTGCATATACTTCAGTCTTGTTTCACTTGATCTTGTGCTTTCTCTGCTTTTCAAAGTAATTCTCCCCAGCATTTATGTGCATGAAATCTGTATCCACTGAAAAACACAAACATGATCCCTGTAGGATGAAAGGCTACATGTCACAAGGGGGATCGAACTGAATTCCTTGTACACAAGCTCACCTGTTTCAAGTTATGTTTAGACATAAGAGTTGCTTTACTCCCATTTCTTGATGCAACTGATTTTGTTAAAGTAAACTAAAAAAAAAAACCAAAAACAAAAACCAAACCCCAAAACAAAACACAAACCCCGAAACATTCTTGTTCAATGTTAGGTAAACCTAAAGAACATACAGAGGTAACTGCACCTAACAGCTTCCGTTGAACTAAACCATGGCCCTAAGTGCTTCATCCAGCCTCCTTTTAAACACCCCCAGGGAAGGTGACTCCACCAACTCCCTGAACAGCCCTTTCCAACGCCAATCACTTTCTGTGAAGACCAACCCCCACCTGGCTACAACCTCCTTTCAGGTAGCTGTAGAGAGCAATGAGGTCTCCCCTGAGCCTCCTTTTCTCCAAGCTGAACAACCCCAGCTCCCTCAGCCTCTCCTCACCAGCCCCCTCACCAGCATTGTTGCCCTTCTCTGAACATTACATTATAATACCTGAGCAAAGTGTTAGCAAAAAACACTTGAAGCTTTGGCACAAAAGGGTCAAATCTTCACGACAAGACCACAGAATTTATGAAATTATTTACATATGGTATTTCGTATGATTTACAGTAACTATCTACCTGATTTTACTAGTAATCTATGCCTCCTTCTCCTTACATTTGACAGAAGCTGTTCATTGTTTTTCTCTGGGCCTGTGATTTTCTTGTTGAAGTGAATCACAAGTCTTTTGTCTCTTTCTCAATAAAGTGAGGAATCTAGGGGAGCAAGCCTTATCTGCAAAGTTCTAACTTTTCACTTCCTAAGATCTTTAAAGCCATAAAATATGCTGGAATATATCTTTATTATATGACTGATGCTCAGGATTATAATTTGAGAATTTAGGAACAACTTCAATTTTTTTTTTTTTGTTGTTCTAATATGAATGGTTTCTACATCTGGAAGCTAAATTAAATTAATTCAGAAACTAAATTAAATTAGTTCAGAAATTTTGTCAAAGTTGACCAGGCAACATCTATCCTGAAACTGCCAGGAATGGTAAAAATTCCAGTTAAGTACAGAAGTACTTTAGTGTCCCTAACAGAACAGGTTTCTAATTCTGATAAACTGTCATAGTGAGGTCCACAAAAATCAGCCAAATGAAAAAACAACAAAGCCCCAGCAAAACAATCAAACCAAAACAAACAAACAAAATTATATCCCCTCCTCAAAACAATATAAACTTATCAAATAGAGAAAATCAATATGACTAAGCTAAAATGTAAATCCAAAGTGTCTGTAGAAGCCTATGCCAGCGGTCTAAATGAAGGTATGCCTTTTATTTATAACAGACTTTAGAATTACCCATAGTCCCTCAAAAAATAGTTATTTCACTCAAAATCTTTTGGCATTTGAGTAATTGTTAAAATTTTGCATACCCTAGATTAGTTTCTCAGTTGTCAGTAATGCTGGCAGAAACTCTGGAGGCTTCCTGGGCTCCTGCAGGTGCAAATGAAGAAACTAATGCCTGCTAACACTCCTTTTCAGGTGCTTCTGTATCACTGACAAATGCCTGCCTCTCTGCAGTCAAAGCTACATTAATACATGTATATGGTAAGAAACAGTCCTTTTTTAGAGACCTAATATGAACTTTAGAAATTATTCATTGAGAAAACAGACTGACTTCCCAGTAAGTTTGCAGAATTACTATCCGAGCATCCAATCACAGGAAGAAAGCAAAAGGAAAGAAAAGTAGCAGATACAGAGAGAAATTAAAATTCTATGATTATCTTCTGATAAAATGTATGGACACAAGACAGGTGGCAGAGGGCTTTGAATCAGTATCTTCAAAGCTTAATCCAATAGATGAAATGCAAACCCATTCCTCTTCTCACTCAACAAAACTGAGAAGATGGATCCACCTTATAATTCAGTAATCAAATGATTAATCATTTATTCCTTTTCTTCTGTAGAATGCATCTTGTTTCATACGTAGTTTACCTCTATTTGTATTCCACTGATTTGTATGCTGAAGGTTGCTTACTAGTTGGATGGCAGAAGAGTGATTATAAGAATCATTTATTTAGTCCTTTCTCATCCTCTCCACTTTCCCCATATTCAAAACAAACAAACATTATAAAACCAGAACAAACAAAAAAACCTCAACCCCACAACCACCCCCAAAAAACCAAACCAACCAAACAAAAACCAAACAGACAAAAAAAAACCCTGTGGCATTAAGTGATGTTGTTTATGCAAATAAATTGTATTTTGTTTCTCAGAATGGAAATTGTGCTTGGAACAGAAAGGGAAGTACCATGCTGGTGGAGAAAATTTTAGACCAATAGTATTCTACTGTGAATAGCATTAGGAAACCTGAAGAAATGCAGTCTTTATATAAGATTAAAAAGCAGAACAAAACAAACCCTAACCCAAAATACTCAACCAAAAATCAAAACAAACAAAACCACTAACAACAAAGAAAACCAACCAACCAATAAAAAACCACAACCAACCTTCAAAGAGCTCATTTTCAGTTAACTAACTTGCTCTTTCCTTCCATGGCTTCTTTATTTATGCCTGTCAAGTTCTTCTCTACATTAGACCTACTGAGATAAACACAAGCAGTCAAAATGTGTTCTGTTAATATTGTTTGCTCAAATGCATTATGAATTAATATTACTTGAAATTAATTACTTGAAAAAGGAACAGATATGTCAGCAATGTTAGTAATGAAGCAAGTGGAGATTTGGAAACAGCTGTTTGATTTTTTCTGTTTGTTACTAAGGAAACTTTTTCAGTGAGATGATACAGAGTACCTCTTCAATATCTCTTTTCTAGAGCTTAGCAGTAAAACCTGATGTCAGGGTATTTCCCTTCAGAATATTAATATTTATTAGAACCTATAATTGCTTCAAAGATTTGCTGACACTTATTGCTATATGGACGTTTAAGACTTCAGTGAAAGGACTCCATGTGTACCTATCGGATGAAAGCTGAAAAACTATCAGCCACTCTGATTTTCTCAGGACATACCAGTTGCAACATTGCAGATACTGGTGTGCACAAAAGTTATCAAAACTTCATCCTAATTTTACCCAGTAAAAAGATTGGGTTTAGCTACAATTTTTTGAAAGATGTTCAGTGCGCTTATTTACCTACAGCTATAGTCCATCATCCTGGATGGACTCACATAAATGAATATATTAGCATCACTGAAACATGACAGCAAACTGTCGCATTCTCTGCTGCTATGCAAGTTCCCCAGTATTCTGTCAGAGATGATTCTTCGGTGTGTAGATATTTATGGAGTCATATTAAATGAAGATAAGGAAGTTGTTTGCCGAATTTCTTTATTTTTTTTAATAATTGCTCTGGGAGCAGTGTCTGATGTTTTCCATTGATCTATGGGAGGAAATAAATGCAAACAGATGCAAAAACACATTGCAAATTTTAAGATATTAATTAACCAACCTTCATCTCGATTTAAGCTTTGAAAGAAAAACTTCTGAAGTTACTGTTTCAGCCTAGTAATTTAATTTTTCAATACTGTCCAGTGAGTGGTTGTCCTTCTTTACCAGAAGAGCACACTGCTGACTTCAGTTTACCTTTGGGACTCTCAAGTTCTCTTCTGCAAAGTTCCTTTCTGTCTCATCTGCTCTCAACCTGTACAGTTGCAGAGGATTTTTCTGAAGGAAGAGGAACTGCAATACCAGCAGTTGTTATTTGTCTTTTTAATATGAACAGATGCAAACATTGGTTTGATCAGCTTAATCATTCCTGGCCTACTGTAGCTCAGCAGTCTGAAGCTTTATTAAGGAGTGACATCAGCAATGTGCTTATAGCACTCTCTGCAAGCTGGAGAAAATCATTCTCTTCAAGAACAAGAAAATACAAAAAAAGTAGTTTAATATATTAGCAAAAATACAGGCTTTGGAGGAGCTGCTCCAGCTGTCAAAAGCAGATTTTGTAAAGTTGAAGCTACTGGTTTATAACATTTGACAGACAAAATGAAGTTAACCTGATAAAATTAATTTGGAATGTCTAATTTCAAAACTCATACTTTTTCAATCTGTGCAAATTATCAGATTGCATGAATTTAAAGTAGTGGGGTTTTTTTTGAGTTTGTTGAATTGCGCTAGAAGAGCGTAGATTTATTTTTTTTTTATGATTGCCACTGTTGCTGGCAGTGGAATGAATCCTGAAAGTTTGCAGCACTCTCAGATCCTACTCCATTATTTCAAGAAAGTATCCTAGAGCTTGTGATGAATACTTAAGTCACCACAAGAAATATTTTCTTTGTTCTGTGAGATGACTGAATGGTTTTAATTTTTTTTTTTTTTGTGTGACTCCTGCTGGAGCTACCGACTCAGAATTTTGCATTCATTTCATAGATTAGAAGTGAGAGCAGCACAGTATACTTAATTGCCTTTTTCCGGCTGTTCTCGCCAAAAAGTGGCATAAATCAAATTAATGGACTTTTAAAACATTCACTACTCAGAAGAAAAGAATGACATCTTTACTCAAGTACAACCAAAAGTCACTGTGATATTCACATCTTCTTTTAGCTTCTGCCTAAGGAAAAAAATCTCTTCATCCTCCACTTGTACTGAATACAATAACTAAGAAACCAGCAGCCAGAAGGCAAATACATCAAGTTTGCTAATATGTTAATATACTGCAGGGCCTTGTTAAAGCCATGTGAGCACTGAGAGAGTTAATATACTTTCTACCATTAATTTTTATTTGCACTACATTTAATTACAGGAAGAAGAGAGGTTTGGTTGTCTATGTAGACCGTTCTGAGGTGTATATTATTATTACTATTCATACTGTGATTATTTCCTTTATATTGGACCCGTTGCAAAGAAGTACAAATATCTTTCTGAAGAAATTTTTCCTGCAACAAAATGTTAGGTAAAGTCCTGTGTTCTCGGTGAATGCAACTTAGACTCTGCATATTCCTGTACATGAAGCTTTCAATGTTAGTGAGAGAAGCTGTGTTCTGGAATTGTCACCATGTTATAGAATGACAGCTCATTTTACCAGTGCTTAAGCTTTAACATTTTTCACTTCTCCTCAGGGACCAGGAATTGCTCTAATATTGCCTGCAGTAGATATCTACACACTGTATTGTTTATTTCATATAAAATATATCCTTAACCTGAATAGAAAAAAATATTTCTGCACAAGTCCTGATAATTGTGGTGGTTCGGCAGTTCCGCGCCCTCCCACACTTTGAAATAACCCAGGCCAGGACTCAGTCGGCTGGAAGCTAAGAAATTAATCTTTATATTTACAACTTTGCACAATATACAAGCAGATATTTACAACTTATAACAGATATTTACAGATATATACAGTGAAAATGTAATACAGAAACACCACACCCTTCCCAGAGATCAAAATCCCTAAGAGGGGGTTTTAACCACCCTACCACCTTCCCACCTCCCCAATCTTATCTCATCATATGTCTTATGCAGCAGACAGGTGAAGGTAGACCAGCCAGGGGGGATTAGCAGCAGGAAAGAAGTTAGTGAAATTATTCAGATTATTCAGAAAGCAGGGAGAGAGAGAGAGAGAGCCATGCAGCAGCAGCAGCAGACACGGCCCAAAGCAATCTGACTTATCTATGTTTGGGTTAAAACTCTTAAACAATTTTTTTTCTTTCTCAGTCAACCTGAGTGAAGTAGCATCATCAGTGGTTTCCTTTCTCAGCCTATAGTCTAATTTTTCATTCAAATCCTCCAATTAGTTCAAACCAGCACAATAGTTTATATTGTTATAAAATAGAAAGTGTTACAAAGCAGAGATAGCAGACAACTGGATTTGCAGTAGACTTGGGCAGAGATCTGAAAGAAATACTGAAACAAGCATTGGTTCCCAACTTCTGCAAGAGCTGAGCTAATGAAAGCAACTGTGCTATGTCTCTAAATTGCCATAGTCTCTCTGAAGTTCATACACATTATTATCACATATGTAAAAACTCTTTCAGATTACATGTTGATTTTTCATTCTATGACACATAACTGCTTTTGGAACTCTGTTCACTATAGACTTCATGGGTTTTGTTTTGTGGGTTTTTTTCAGTAGATATCATAACCCCAGGGACTCTCTTAACAGGTAGATGAAAAGATCCTTCAATGCAAAGCAGATGATTGTCTTGTTTATCTAACTGATGTGTGAGGAAAAGATACTCCTCTATGATGTCACTGTGCTCTGTTGAGAGTTGGCAGTGTGCTTAGTGTTCCTGAGACAAACAATAGCTGCAGTCTGGTCTAGCCTAAGTAGTTATGATGGAAAACCATATGTGGTTTGGTCTTGCATTCTGCAGCCTTGAAAGATCTGTTATAATATGACCTTGAATTTTAGTGTTTTTAAATGCCTAAATAAGAGGATTTTTCTCATACTTATGAAAAACAAGCAAACTGGTTAACACAGCTTTCTTACAATACACAATAATGTAAGGTTCCTCTCCATTTCCTAATCTAAAGATATCCATTCCTAATCATTTAGTGCAACTGAATTAGAATGCTTATTTATCAGTTTTTATCCACAGTTCTTACGAACTCCAAATGAAAAAAATTCTTAGTATACTGCAGGAATGTTTGCCAATGTCTTTCACTGGTATTTATTAAATGTGCTTATTTAATGATTTTCTTCAAAATCAGAAACATTTTCTGTGATTTCATTTTCCCATCTGAGATTACATCACGCATAACAATGTAGTGATACTTAATTGATACTCTAATTGTGAAACATATTTTAAGCACACGCATGCAAAATTGTCTCCAACTTGACTTGTCATATGTATTTATTTCTGCCATTTGAAATATCTGTTCTACAAATATTTTGCTTAAACCTTACTGTAAACGATTAAAACAGAAACTTAAGAATGAATCATGAAATCATATTCCACTCCCTCAACAATACACAAGTGTGTGAAGTATTTTGTGGCCAAGAACTCAAATTTTCTCTAAATAAGACACGCAGCAACAAATGGTAATGAGTGCACTAAATTATACAACAGCACACAGCTAGTTTTAAGAATACTACATATTTTGCAATTAAAAATCCTGCATTTCAGAATAGAATAAAATAAGTCAGCATTTTAACAATTGCTGTAGGGAAACAGGAGGCATATCACGTCACTAAGATTTGGATTGGGTAGAATCATAAAGCTTGAGTGAATATTATGCATAAGGCATGCTCCGCTAAGAACGTACAAGATCTGGTCACCGTGTCTGTGTCTGGTGTAAATGCAGTGTAGATCCTTACAGAAAAGTGTGCTGCCCTCCATCTTAGGACACCAGACATCTTTTGCACATCAGCTCATTTAAATTGCTGAGCTGCATATAAAACTCAACGGTACTGTAACACTTGTTTGCTGATTTTTCTCCTGCTACTCAGGCTTCTTGCAGAGGCTGCTGCTTCTGAAACACCTTCCCACTAACAATTTTCATCTTCTTAGATGATAGCTGAGACATTATTTTCTCATGGTGTGATTTTTTGAGGATGTGCTTTTTAATCTCTGTATTGACTGTGATAAAGTTTCTATCACAAGGACAACATAAAGTCAACCAGAACCTGTAAGATTTGCTTGTTCCATTTAATGCTTTTAATCATCTATCGTGGATATTAATAGCATAAAGGAATAGTGCATCTCTTTTCATGTGCAATAAAAAAATGACAAAACTCTGTCCATTGTGTTCCTCACAGGATGACCTGTAAGCATGAATCATTGTGTGAGCTAATATTGAGGCAAAATAGTTAATATGCAAATGTGCACTTGAATCTCTATTTATATTCTTATATGATTGTCCATGGTGGCTACACTCTGATTTAAAATTTCCATACAGTGGAAAGAGTTTGAAACATCAAGTCTCACAAAAGAAGCCACATCCTATCACAGAGATCATGGAGATTAATTATAACAGATGTACTGATTATTAAGATGGTATTAAGAATCATAGAATCATAGAATGGTTTAGGTTGGAAGGGACCTCAAAGATCATCTAGCTCCAAGCCTTCGCTATAGGCAGTGACAACTCCCACTAGAACAAGTTTCCCAAGGCCTCATCCAACCTGGCCTTGAACACTTCCAGGGAGGGAGCAACCACAATCTCCCTGGGCAACCTGTGCCAGTATCTCACCACCCTCACTGTAAAGAACTTCTTCCTAACATCCAATCTAAAGTTTGAAGCCTTCTCTTCTCCAGGCTGAAGAGCCCCAACTCTCTCAGCCTGCAATCAAATTGCAGTTTATTCTTATTTTCCCCCCATCAGTTCTCGAGAATAAAGATCCTGCTTATGCTTAAACATGAGAAAATGAGCAGTCTGAATTCTTTGTTTAATTCAGATCAGTTGGTGTAAAAGGACTTCAAAGTTGGGTAACCAGCCGAAAAAGAAACACCAGGTGCTGCATGATACTCTTCTGACATTGACATAAGAAACTGCCAGATATTATATATAAAACCTGTACTGACAGCCAGGAAATCAAGAAAAAAAGAAACTATGCGGGTCATAAATCACTCCAATAATGAGCAGAAGGATAGATGGACAGAAGACAGAGGAAAATAGTGTAATTGTTGGCTGTACCCTTCCTATTTCTTCACCTAGCAGGTGATACCACCTTATCCCATATTCTTCTCTACCCATCACTTCCCATTGATAAGCATGTAAAAGGAAGGTGGGTACAGACCTAGGCTGTGCACCTGGCTGGTGAAGGCAGGGACATTTCATATTTTGAATCCCACAATGGGTGACATTGTTTGTAAGAACAATGATTATGCTGCTACAAAATCCACCTCCTGCAATTCTGGGTAACACCGAGACAAACCTGCTGATTTCCAAGGCTCATGTATGCCATCAGAAAGTGTTTACTGACAGTGTCGGGGACTTGATATTTCTGTAATTACCTATTGGTCATGTTGAAATTTATGACTGAATTTGTGGCTATCAAAAATCCCAAAACAGTACTAAAAAATTATCTTATGTTGTGAAAGCAGCATGTTAAATCACTATGACACATGACCTGGAGGCTGGATGAGGCACTTAGTGCCATGGTTTAGTTAATTAGAAGGGTTAGGGGATAGGTTGAACTCAATGATCCTAGAGGTCTTTTCCAACCTGGTTAATTCCATGATTCTGTGACCTCTTTTTTGCTGTCATTCTTACTGGATTTTTTTTGTTGTTTTTTGGGTGGTTGGTTTGGGTGTTTTATTTGTTTGTTTCATGGATTTTATTGCTGGTGTTGCTTTTTTGGGCGGTTTTCTTGGTTGGGGTTTTTTGGGCTTTGGGGTTTTTTGGTGGTTGGGTTTTTTTTTTTAGGGAGATATTATTTCATACAAAGATAGACTTTTCTTTTTTTTCAAAGAGTAATGAGTTGTACAGGCATTCATTCCATTGAGATCATGTTTCCTTTCAGAATACTGATGCCCACCTTATACACAAGTAATTCTGTTCCATTGTTACCATGTATAGAAATGCATGTTTTAGCATGAATAGGCTAAGAACACAGTGAAGTGTTTCATTAGTACGTGATCTTGTATGGCTCCTTGTATTAAACCATCCTTTGTATACTTGACTATCAGGATATCTTCCCTGAAACCATAGTAAAGTGGCTAGACCAGGTTCAGGAGCTAGTCAGGAAGGCAACGGCTGATTTCGATGACATCTAAGGTATCATGTGTCTGGATTTGATAATGAGTTTATTACCATGGAATGTGTACGAAATACAATCTGGCCTGATCTGATCAGATTCAGACAAAAAGTGCCAATCATCCCTTGAAGAAAAAAAGAGAAAGAAACAAAAGATGTAGGAACTTGTAAGCTTACAAGCTTGCTTGTGGTTCCTTAGCATTACAAAATGAATACTTCAGTAAGTTTTGACTAGTACAAAAGTGCTACATGCCCACATTGAATATATGGATCTGTGAAAACTTGCATTGTCTGTGTTGCTATCTAAGGCAGCAGCACTGAAGAGTGGTTTCGTTGTCTTTTCAAAATGTAAGCAAATGTTACTTAAATAAAGTGCACTCTACTGTTGTACAGTAGATATTGCTTGAATATGTGATAAAATTATAGAATGATTTGGGCTGAAGGAACCTTAAAGGTCATCTAGTTCAAACCTCCCTGACGTGTGCAGCGACCACTTCCACTAGAACAGGTTTCTTAAAGCCTCATCCAACCCAGCCTTTCAAATTTCCAGTGAGGAGACATCCACAATACTCCTGAGTAACATGTTCCAATGTCTCACCGCTCTCACAATAAATAATTTTCTCCTGATATCTAAACTAAACCTACTCTCTTTCAGTTTAATACTGTTATTTCTCATCCTGTCACTACACAGCCCGTCTTTTGTATAGGTCTTCTTTAAATTCTGAAAGAGTGCTGTAGGGTCTTGTTCGAGCTTTCCCAACTCTAGGCTAAAAAAACTCTATTCTCTCAACCTGTCCTCATACAGGATGTTCTCCAGCCTCCTGATCATCTTTGTGGCCCTCATCTGGACTCACTCCAACGCTTTCTTATGGTGGAGACTCTAGAGTTGGATGCAGTACTCTAGGTGGGGTCTACTGAGAGCAAGGTAGAGAGACACATTTCTTTTGATGGAATGCAGGATGTGACTGGCTTTTCCGGCTGTGAATGTACGTGGCTGGGTCATGTTGAGCATCTTGTCAACAACACCATCAACTGTACTTCTCCTCAGGGCTGCTCTTAATCCATTCTCTATGTTGCCTGTATTTGATTTTGGGATTACTCTGAACAATGTACTTGCACTTGGCCTTTATGGGTTTTGCATTTCCTCACCTCTAAAGCCTGTCAAGGTCCTTCTAGATGGCATCACTTTGTTTCAGCATGTCAACTGCACCACACAGCTTGGTGCTGCTAACAAACTCACACTCAGTCCCACTGTTCATGTTGCCAAAGAAGCTGTTAAACAGAACCAATTTTAATTCCAACCTCTGGAGAGCGCCACTCATCTTCACTCACACCAATGTAGCTGTTGACTATAATTCTTTGAGTGTGACCATCCAGCCAATTCCTTTTCCAACAAGTAGTCTACCTGTCAAATCCACATCTCTCCAATATAGACATAAGGATTTCATACGGGACAATGTCAAATGCTTTGCACAAGTCCAGGCAGATTACGTCAATTGCTCTTCCCTTACTCACCAATGCTGTAACTACATCACAGAAGGTCAAGTAGTATAAATTTGCTGATCCTGTTTCTCTGTTCCTTTTGAACATTAAACCAGATCATTGGCTCGCTGACACCCAGTGATTTTCTCAGAAATTCTGTAGTTTACAATCTGGCTGTAGTGGCCAGATACAACCCAAACATTAAAAATAAACCTGAACATTGCTTAAGATTACACTCTCTGTCTTCCCTCAGCCATGGCTGGCATAATTCTTTCTAGAATATTTTATACCTTCTAAAATAAATTTCCATTTTTTAAATGCCATTGCACTGGTGTAACAGAGCTATAAAGTGGCCAAAAAGTCCCCAAAAACACACCCCTTCCACACTGGTCCTCTCACCCCCCCCCAAAAAAAAAACAAAACCCAACCAATCAAACAAACAAAATATTATTTGAATGCTTCAAGTTTACCTTAGTGTACATGAGAACTGCCTCAGTTTAGCCTACTCCTCTAGCAGGCAAAACCCAATAGATACATTTACATGTATTTTTCCCATATAATTTTAATCTTGATTTGTTTAAGAGGCTTTCCAGGAAACATTTAAAGGCTAAACCTGAAAATGTACGAGAAAGCATCAAAAGCCATCAAAATAATTTCCAATAAAGCTAACTAGTCTGGTGCTGTCAGTGGTCGAGAAAGACAGTAAGAAATGTTTGGTATAATGTTATATATCCATTGCAGGCTGAAATATCTTTTGACTCTGGGTATAGGCAACAAAGAAAATCAAGCATCATTTTCTTAGACATATATCTGATACAGGGAATATTTCAATCCAGTAAATTTTGAAAATATTCTCTCAAAATAATACTGCAACATTGACAATATCAAAACAACTTCCTAGAAGCTGACTATTCCTGCAGTATCTCAGTTGCTATATTTATATGTACATAAACCTATGAGAATGTGTAATGCAAGGAAAATCTCGTGGGAAAATAAGCCTTGATTTCTCATTGCATCACCTTAAAGCATCTTTCTTTTAAAGCCATCCAAGCCTGCAGATAGCTCCATAAACACCTAAATAGAATTTTAATAATTCTGAAATCTGGGGAATGAAATCTGATCAACTGACTGACTTCCTAACCATAGTGAGGTTAAAACCACACTCTGTAATGTTAGTTCTTTATGGTTAAATAGAATCTTCCACAGAAACTGTGAGACTTTGTTTTCCTCTGTGTGGTAGTTTAAGGGTTATTGGAATATTCCAATAAGAGAAATCAGTAATTTCCAGAAAGTTCAGTACAAAATCTGAATGAGCAGGGCATTGATTGTGAAAGAATAACAATGATAAAGTCTATATCAGTCATTGGTTTGCTAAGAGGTATAAAAAGCCAATGTATAAATAATTTTTCTCTCTTAACTCTCGGGCACTTGGTCTGTGTGTTGTTCCTTTGTTTCTAACTCCCACACTAACCTTGACTGACCAGTTAACACATAAGCCTCGCTGGTTGTATTCTATCGGGGGAGAGAGAGGATGGCATTGGACCCCTTCTGTGCTTGCTTTATCTGGGAGGGAAGTTTGGATTTCTGTACTATTTCTAAATCTTATATAATCATAAATACTGGTAAATATATTTTGCATTTATGCTTGTAAACATAGATTTGCTGTAAATATAGCTCTATCTTACTTCCAAGTCATCTGAGCTGGTCTAGTAAACTTCACCTGGCAGGGCAGTAGTTCCTAGCCCATCACAATGTCAAGAGGGCTTACTTCTACAACCTATGTTTCAGAAAGATTGGCAGTTCTGAAAACAAGAGAGAGAAACTACTCTGCAACCTGTGAAAGAGGAGAGTTGAAAACGTTGCTTTTGTGATATGTAGTTTGCTATAAGGACTCTTCTTAGAATGCAGCATGTATTTCCCTAATCCCAAAGTGTTAAAAAGTACCAGGTTTTCTTTAGAAACTGTTAAATGCAATTCTCCTTCCACTCTCCTTAGTAGTCCAAGAAAGCTCTGATTTCAAACTTGCAATGAAAAAAAAACAACAACCTGGAACTTTGTTTTCATGTGCAGCAATTGTTAATTAAGACAAAGAACTGGTGTATGTCTTGTTTTACTCAAACCTTTTAAATATATACTTTATGCCACCTCAAAACAAGAAGAATTTTCAAAGTATCAGAATATTTGTACATTGTCTTTAATGTATGGAAGACAAGGTTAGGGAAAGTCGACAGAAAGCTACTTATTAAAGTAAGCTTTTGATAACTAGTGCTGCAAAAGCTTTAAAATGGTTGGTGATCCTAACAGGTCATGTTTTTTATATTAAGTATATTCTCATGCATTTCTTATTAGGACCAAAGTCAGTTTTGGGAAGTAACTGAAGTTCATATTATGGTGGTGTGGTGGGATTTTGCTTTCCCTCTTTACTTATCTCTTCTTTCTAACCCGTGATTAACATTCTACAAAAGTTAGTTATTAGTGCATATCACTCTCTGACCTTGTATTCCACAGAACCAGAAAATCACTGAATGGACCTCAAAATATCATCTAGTCCAACCCCCTTGCCAGAGCAGGGTCACCTATACCAGATCACACAGGAATGCATGCAAATGGGTCTTTAATATCTCCAGAGAGGGAGACTCCACTACTTTCCTGGACAGTTTGTTCCAGTCTTCTGTCATCCTCACAGGGAAAAAATATTCTCCAAGTTTACATGAAACTTCCTATGTCTCAGCTCCCATCCATTGTCCCTTGTTCTGTCATCCCAGCTCCATCCTCCTGGCACTCACCCTTTACATACTTATAAACACTGATGAGGTCACCTCTCAGTCTCCTTCAGTGTAAAGAGCCCCAGCTCCCTCAGTCTCTCCTTGTAAGAGAGGTGTTTCATTCTCTTGTTCATCTTTGTGGCTCTGCGCTGGACTCTCTCAAGCAGTTCCATGTCCCTCTTGAACTGGAGGGCCCAGAACTAAACATAGTATTCCAGATGCAGCCTCACTAGGGCAGAGTAGAGGAGCAGGAGAACCTCTCTTGACCTACTAACCACAGCCCTTCTAATACACCCCAGAATGGCACTGGCCCTCCTGGCAGGGTGCTGGCTCTAGGTCAACCTCCCATCAAGTAGGACTCCCAGATCCTTTTCCCCTTCACTGCCTTCCAACACATCTGTCCCCAATCTATACTGATACCTGAGGTTGTTCTTTCCAAGGTACATCCAGACATTTCTCAGAGATTCTCTCCAAAGGGAAAAACTGAACTGAAAATGGAAGGATATTGCTGTTGTTGTATACAGTAGAGGCTTGTTGTCAAAGAAAATAAAACCACGTTGCTGATACAGTATTTATCATGTGCACTTTGTTGTTGGGGTTTTTTTTTGGTTTTTTTTTGGTTTGGTTTGTTTTCATCGGTTTTACAGAATGATTTCTTCCAGGTGCAGGGCTTTGGACTTGCTTTTGTTGAACTACGTGAAGTCTCAATTAGTGCATTTCTCCAGCCTGTCAGTGTTCTTCTAATGGTAGAATATTCCTTCTGGGGTATTCGAAACTCCTCCCAGTTTGGTATTATCAGTAAACTGACTGAATGTATGCTTTGACTGATCATCTGGATCATTAATGAAGAACAGGGCTGAACCCAGTATTTTCCCCTGGGGTAAACTGCTAGCTGTTAGCCTCCAGCAAGACTTCATGACACTGACCACAACACTTTTGATGGAAGGTGTTATGATTAATTAATGAAAGATGATTTTGTGATATTAATATTGTTTATTAATTTTGATAATCAAATTTCCCACCCCTGATCACTTATTTTTCTAATATTAAAACGGTTTGATTGTAACAGTCATGGAACAATTATATAAGCGATATCTAGATCTAGTAATAATTATCAGTATATGCATTAAACGATCAATTAACTCAAATTTAACACTGAAAGAGCTTTCTTGCAGTCAATAACACTTTGTGGCCACTAGATGGAACTCAGAGCCCCTTTCTGCTTAGGGCAGAATCTAGGTAATATGCAAAGCTTTAGGTTTACTAACAATTATTTCTCCCATCTTGCAGGGTTATCAAAAATTGAGAAAGTACTCAGAATATTTGCAGAGATTCTGTTGTTTGCCTTCCTGGCTGGTCTGGCTGCTGGCTGCTGCTGCTGCTGCAGCTGCAGCTGTGGATAAGACTGATTTACCCCAGGCTCCCCAGGCTGCTGGGTGAAGGAGAGGGGTGGGGTGCAGACAATCACTGACATGTTACTGGCTTTCTATGATCTGTGTGCCTCTAGGCGTGGTCATCTTCAGGAGACGCAGGCTGCTCTGGCAGGTGCAGGCAGATGTCTTGCAATGTGTCTCAGTGGATGTGTATCTCACGCTGTCTGTTGTATGCAGCTAATTGTGTGAAGGCTATTCAAGTTGCTCCTGGAAAGACTCAAAATGGTTCCAGGCTGGAAAATAGCTTATATTGCTATATATAATAATAAGGCATTGTAGGCACAGATACTGAACACAGAATAATATCAAAAGCATGGCGGAAGCACATTGTGTTACCTGCTTCTCTGTTTTTTATATCAATGCCTGAGACAGATTAGACCCTTTTGGACATTAGCATATCCAATCAGAATGGCAGTAAGACAAGTTTTACCATATTTGGGTGAAAGCATAGGTTTGCTTATACCATACAGGGAGAGATACATAGGTTTAGCACAAACTTAGCACAAGACTAGCGTGTACAACTTGTTTACCATGAGTTGCAAGAGAAAAATAAGTTGTATAAACCAGAGTGCTCAGACTCCATGGGTCCAGGTCTTTTGTTCTTTTCCCACAGTTGTCTCTTTCCCAAAACCTAAAGGAAGGCTGAAAAACATTTCTGGGCAAGCCAGCACATGTACAGGCCTATTTTGACCCTTCAGGTCTACCATGACAACATTGAGCTCAACTGTTCGGCCAGTTTCCATATCACTTCACTGTCTGCTCGATTAGCCTGTGCTTCATCAGTTTCTCTGTGAGAATTTCCTGGTAAAGATTGCCAAAAGCCTTACTGACCTCAAAGTAAACTATATCCATGGCTCTCTCTTTTATCAAGCAAGGCATTTCGTTGCAGAAAGTTATGCGATTGGTCAAGTGTGATTTCCTTTGTGAATCCACATTGACTACTTCCAAACACCTTCTTGTCCTTCACTATTTTGTCTGCACAACTTTTTTTGCAGTTCCATCTGTTCTTTAGTTCAGACTCCAGATACAAGCAGGGAATTTTCTAAGTCCTGGCTGCTGCCCTTTAACGAAACATGTTGTCTCCTAGTACTTCTTATCTGCTTTGTATCTGAAATCCATTTACCCTCACCCTAATATAGGTTTCCACTCTTCTGCTTGCCTGGATGAAACCACTGGAAGTGGCCATTCAAATCCTGACAGGGCGTAAGTAAAACATACCACACAAAGTCTGAAAACAACATGAAATATTTTTGTTTAAACACGGGTCACCATTGACTATGATAGTAGCAGCATGTCACATGTAATTCATTTAATCCTTCTTTTAAATTAAACAAGTCTGGCAAGTCTGCTAAGGAATAAGAACTATTTTTGTTTCACTTTGCAATGCATTCTAACACTTTGAAAGTTTTTCTTGTTTTAAGCTGGTCTAAGATATATATATTTAAAAGGTTGAATCTTCATGGAAGATAAATGAAGTACCAAATTAAAATAAAAATAATTAGAATTATTTTAATCATGCAAATTCTAAACTCATGGAACTTCAGACAGGGAAAAACCCTCATATCTCATTTTTTTAAAATTGTGCTTAATAGTTCTTAGGTAAAAAGGCAAATATAATACCTATCTTCAAGATGGGGAAAAAGGATGACCCTGGGAACTACAGACCAGTCAGCCTCACCTCTGTGCCTGGCAAGATCATGGAGCAGATCCTCCTCAAGGCTCTGTTAAGGCAGATGGAGAACAAAGCAGAGGTGCCTGATGCCAACCAGCATGGCTTCACCAAGGGCAAATCATGCCTAACAAATTTGGTGGCTTTCTACGATAAAGTCACAGCAGCAGTGGACAAGGGAAGGGCAACTGATGTCATCTACCTGGACCTGAGTAAGGCCTTTGACTCTGTCCCACATGACACCCTGGTCACCAAACTGGAAAAACATGGACTTGATGGGTGGACAACTCGCTGGATAAGGAATTGGCTGGATGGTCGCACGCAGAGAGTGGTGATCAACAGCACAATGTCCACCTGGAGACCAGTGACAAGTGGCGTCCCTCAAGGGTC
>VWZI01004042.1:61024-88272 GCA_013396835.1 Psilopogon haemacephalus | reverse complement strand
AATTTTTCACACAAATTTTCCAATTAGCTCAAACCAACACACCAGTCTTTTCAACTGAATCTCCTGCTTTAATATTATCCTAGAGATTTTTATTGTCCATTCCATTCTTCACAGTGGCATGAATGGGAATTGACAGCAAACCCTTTCTCAATTAAATGGATTTCATAGAATCGCAGGATTAACCAGGTTGGAAAAGATCTCTGAGATTATTGAGTCCAACTTATCACCTAACCCTTCTAATTAACTAAACCGTGGCACCAAGGAGCCCTCTTGGGCAGTCTGGCTTTTCAGGAGGGATTTTGAATTTCTGTATTACTTGTGACTTGTATATAATTGTAAATATCTGTATATATATATATGCTTGTATATTTGTGCACACTGTAAATGTAGCTCCATTCTTTAACTTCCTGCCATCTGAGCTAGTCTGGTTAATCTAAGGAGGGGGATGCTCACAAACCACAACACATTAATATATTTATAAAAACATTTATTGTTATCATTCACAGCAGTGCCCAGTCTAAGTTCTAACTGGACTTTTGCCTCTCTAATTTTCTTCCTACATCACCTGGCAACATCCTTAAACTTTTCCTGAGTTATGTCCCTCTCTTTCCAAAGGTGATATGCCCTCTTTTTCCCCCTTAATTCCTTCACAAGTCCCTCGTCCATCCAGGGTAATCCTCTTCCCCAACAGCTCTGCTTTTGGCACATTGGGACAGCCTGTTCCTGCACCTTAAAGTATGTCCAACCTTCCTGGACCCTGTTGTTCGCAAGGCTTTTTCCCAAGGTTCACTTCAAGTTAGTTCTCTGAATAAGCCAAACTCTGCCCTCTGGAAGTCCAGTGTGGACATTCTGTTGATGCCCCTCCTAGGGTCACTGCATATTGAAAACTTTATTATTTCATGGTCACTGCACCTCAGACACCCTCTGACCACTGCATGTCCCACCAGCCCTTCTCTATTCATAAACAGCAGGTTGAGCAGAGCCTCACCTCTGGTAGGCTGGCACACCAGCTGTGTCAAGAAGCTATCCTCCATACTCTCTAAAAATCTTCTAGACTGCCTCTTCTCTGCTATGTTAAGTTCCCAGCAGATATCTGGCAGGTTAAAGTCACCTACAAGAACAAGGGCTGGCAATCAGTTGACCCAGAGCTTGGAATTCAGTTTTAATTATCCTGGTACCCTTTATGTCAGTTCCATCACTGCCAGCCTGGACAATCAGCAGTGGGTAGCAATCAGAGGGATGAATTATCTTAAGCAGCCTCCTTGAGATATCCCATACCTGAGCCCCAGGGAGACAACAGCCCTTCCTGTGGAATGGGTCTGGATGACATACAGGGCTCTCTGTTCCCTTCAGAAGGGAATCACCAAGTACTATTACTCTTCTTTTCTTTTTAATACTGGAGGTTGTAATGCAGGGGGCTGTTTGCCTAGACTTTGGTGACACGTCTAAGCTGGAAGAGCCATCATCCTCGTCCTGATCTAAAGCATTGTTCTCCATCTCCATTCTCCTGGCTGTCAAATCCCAAAGCCCTATGCCTATTGTACAATGTCAGCCGGGTAGATGAGGGGGGAGGTTCTCGCTTACCTCTCCAAGGAGGGACCTTTTTCCATTCCCCCTTGTCCCTTATGTCTCCTTTCGTCTGGTGACAGCAGGAGAGGAGTCCTCCTCTGCTCGTAGAGCCTCTTCCTGCTGCTTTAGCCCCAGAGTGTGGTTCCACCAATCTGTCTTGTTTTCACACTCCCCGATTGTTCCAAGCTCTACCTCCTCTCTCAGTTCAACCACCTGCCTGAGCAGGTCATTTATTTGGTCACTCCATACACAAGCGGTGTCTTTGACTCCTTCTAGTTCAAGCACCAGGCTCAGCCACCTTTGCCGCAGCCAGTAACCTGCACAGCTACGTTTGTGGTCTCAGTTCCCACACTCTTTCACCTTGTGTCTCTTGGCCGTGTTGTGGTCACGATCTTGTCTCTGCCAGGGAAGGAATCAATCACTGCTGCTTCCCCCTCACCCTGCTCCCTCATTCTCAGTCGCAGCTGTTGTCCCCCTGGGGGCTGGTCGCCTCAGAGGTGTGAACTTACGTAGCGCACTAGCAGTGGCTCAGGGCACTGCCCAATAAGCTGCAAACAGCTGCAGCGCCCCTCAGGGTACAGGCAATCACTGTTTGACCTTTTGCAATTCTTTTAGTAATTCTCCCGTCGCGCTGCTCGCTGGGATCCGGTGAAGCAGCGGGATCCGGTGAAGCAGCTGCGGTGCCGCCTGTCCCGGCAGCTGCCTGCTGCTGCCTCGCCCGCTTTTGTACCTGGCGCCGTCACCACCGGAACGCCCCCAGCTGCCTCAGGGACCTGCCCCTGCCGCCCCTCCTCCGCTTTCCCCGGGTGCCTCTGCTTCGGCCAGCGCCCCCTGTTCGCATGGACAGCAAGACGGTAATCGCCGGAGCTGGTCCGCAGCAAGGTCTCTATATATACCATCTATTTCATCAGATGGTATAAATTTGCCAACACATACACATTTCATGGAAAGTGGGTTTCAGGAAACATGGACCAAAATGACAGGCTTCTGGAGAGCATGATGCATAGCTTCTGGCTTGCTTGTGCTATTGGAGACATTCAAGTGGTCTGACACTGTCCCGCACCACATGCTGATCTCCAAGCTGGTGAAACATGGGCTTGATGGGTGGACCACTAGATGGATAAAGAACTGGCTTGATGGCCACACCCAAAGAGTGGCTATCGATGGGTCCATGTCCAAGTGGAGGCCAGGGACAAGCAGAGTCCCTCAGGGATCAGTCCTGGGACCAGTCTTGTTCAACATCTTTGTGGGTGACGTGGACAGAGGCACTGAGTGCGCCCTCAGCAACTCTGCTGATGACACCAAGCTGTGTGGTGCAGCAGACATGCTGGAGGGCAGGGATCCATCCAGAGGGACCTGGACAGGCTGGAAAGGTGGGCACAAGCCAACCTCATGAGGTTCAACAAGGCCAAGTGCAAGGTCCTGCATCTGGGTTGAGGCAATGCCAAGCACAAATCCAGGCTGGGCAGTGGCTGGCTGGAGAGCAGCCCTGAGGAGAGGGACTTGGGGGTGCTGGTGGATGAGAAGCTCAACATGAGTCAGCAATGTGCAGTTGCAGCCCAGAAAGCCAACCAGATCCTGGGCTGCATCAGGAGAAGTGTGACCAGTAGGTAGAGGGAGGTGATTCTCCCCCTCTACTCCACCCTGCTGAGACCCCACCTGGAGTACTGCATCCAGTTCTGGAGCCCCTATTACAAGAGGGATGTGGACATGCTGGAGTGTGTCCAGAGAAGGGCCACAAGGATGCTCAGAGAGCTGGAGCACCTCTGCTATGAGGACAGACTGAGAGAGTTGGGGCTGTTCAGTGTGGAGAAGAGGAGGCTCCGAGGTAACCTTCTTGTGGCCTTCCAGTATCTGAGGGAGGCCTACAAGAGAGCTGGGGAGGGACTTCTTAGGCTGTCAGGTAGTGACAGGACTAGGGGGAATGGAGCAAAGCTGGAGGTGGGGAGATTCAGATTGGATGTGAGGAGGAAGTTCTTCACCATGTGAGTGGTGAGAGCCTGGAATGGGTTGCTCAGGGAGGTGTTTGGGGCCACATCCCTGGAGGTGTTTAAGGCAAGGCTGGATGAGGCTCTGTCCAGCCTAGTCTAGGGTAGGGTGACTCTGCCCATGGCAGGGGGTTTGGAACTAGATGATCCTTGTGGTCCCATCTAGCCCTGACTGATTCTATGATTCTATTCTATGTCTTTTCTTCAGGGAGGCTCAGAACCAGGAATCATGATCTTGTCTTCATACGGGATACTCTGTGAGCCCCAGATCAGTGAGGACTCTGAGGACTTTGAGTATTCTTACTACAGGATGGGAAAAGAGGTAAAGACTTCCTTATGTCCATGTACTTAAGTTGCTCCTAGTTTAGTGCAGCATAGAGAACTTGTGCTCTGTCCCCCTGCATAAAAAATACATTCAGAGTTAATGTTTTTCCACATCAAAAAGTTATTTTTAAGACTGTTTTTGTCCACACGAGTCTTTGAAATGTAAAACTTTCATACTCACTTGAAATTAAGACTTTGGAGACTTTTAAGCCCTAGTGGGTATGGTTCTTGAGAAATAACACCTTCTCAGCACTGAGACATGATAATCTTTGCTTTTTACAGAGTGTTGTCTTGTAGAAAACCTTCCACTCCTTGATGCTTATTTGTAAAGGCCCACACTAAAATAACAGCCATCTTTCAGCTTCCACAAAATAAGCTAGTTTTTTACAGCTGAGAAACTGAGGCCCAAGAGGAATCTCATTTGCAGTGTCATGGCTTCAGAAAGCTTACTCTTCCACCCACACTCCAAAAAAGAAAGTCTCCTCCCACTCTCTAAGGAATAAGACTCATATAAATTGTAAACAAAATACTCTGCCTTGTACTCTTTTCCTTCTTCTTCCATAACAGATCTCTGGAGCCTTGTAGTGGCTCCATAATCCCATTACTTCAGTCCTGGGCACATGGAAAACTTTTCACTGTTCTAAGGCAGAAGAGATGTGAGGAAGTTCCAACCAAAATCTTCCTGTTGGAATGAGGGAACTCTGCCTTTGGCCAAGATATTTTTACCTTCTTTCCACTTCTGGATTATGTTTTTCTGGGAAACTTGCCTTTGAGTGCAACTGGCAGCACTTTTTGCCTTTTGGTTCTTTTCCAAGGGGTGAATCTCTGTGTACAGCTGTGCCCTCAGACCTCAAGAGCTAAGTGAGCCCATGCTAAGCCCTACTGCATCCAGCTCTGTGGCACTGATATGCAGTCAGGTTAAGAAAGGTTTGAGTATAGTTCTGTAACACAAGCAGAGAATTTAAATACAGAGTTTGTTTGTCTTTTTATTGTATTCATAAAAGTGTTCAAGTGAAGGTACAATTAAAAAAACAAAAATCCAAAATAACAAAGAGCAGCTTTATTAAAAGAGAAAAAATAAGCTTGTAAAGTTGTTCCAAAATCCCGCTGAGATTCATCAGATGACCTGAAGGCAGAGAATTAAAATAAATGTGGAAATATCTGGCATTCTGAGCTACTTATAAGATACAGAGAGAAAAGTACTTCCATGCATTAGAAGAATGAAATGTCCATTTTCTTTGCTGGGAAAGGTGCTGTGGTTTGGTGTTCAGGTGGCACCTGATCTGTACCAACTGCTGGGTGTGGCAGTGTCTTGAAACAGACTTCAGCAAAGGATGATACATGAGCTGAAGCTCCGAGAAGACTCTATGACAGTAAGACACCTCTGAGTCACTTCATCCATGGGGTATGCAGGCTACCTGGCTACTTCAGATAGTGATGAGCCAGGACTCTCTTCGTCCTCACCCACATGATACTTATCCACTGGGTTATGCAACTGTTGGAGGAACCGACTTTCTTTTTTCTGTGTGTTTTGATTTCCATCCTGGATATGGCAGAACCCTAGGACTCTCTGGGTGTTGGTGCTCAGGTGTCAAGCACACTCTGAATTGTAGTAGAAGGATATGCAACTGCTCTTGCTAATGTGGAGCTGTTGGAGCCTTCTAGCAAAGCTCATGTCTGAGGTTTCCCCTCAGAGTGTGTGGTAAAAGCATCTCCTTCTTTTAGCTTGCTGTTTGTTTTAACGAATCTTGTAGGATTTTTTCTGTTCAATTGCTGTTGTTATGCCAGGCTTAATGAACATTGGCTATTTGGTGTCCAAATTAGGGAGAGAAAATGGTGGCAGTTGTGGACAGGCATGCAAACGTTTGCATAGTATGGATCACACAAGTTTTGTTTTCTTCTGTGTTCTTTTTGCTTTTTCTAAAGCCAAACTGTTTCTGGATTTGGCAGAAATTTCTAGAGAGTTGGCCTGAAACTTCAATTTGTCAATCAACTACTAAAATATTTTCTTCCAATTCCCTCCAGTAGCCTTGGTTACTCCTCAGTATAATCTTGTAAACAGTTGGGTAAAGAGCAGGTCTTTTTTATTCTACCACTCAGGCATACAGCTCATGTTATAGTGTAATTCAAAGAGCCTTTCATATTTCAGAATGGAGGCAGGAGTACGAAGACAGCAGCTATCCTAGGGGAAAAGTAATTGTCAACTTCTGTGCCTCCTGTAATTTTAAAAGAAATGCATTAATTTATTTAATCTGAAGAGGCATACAGTTGGGCAGGGTGGCAAGGAAGTAGGACAAGATCACAAATGTAAAGTTAAAACAAGACCTTTTTTCTTTCTTATGCTAAATTGGTGACATTAAATAGAATAAATGTGGATCCAGTAAAAAGAAATGCTACTTTTATTTAGTGTCTGGTAAGTCTGTTTAATTCATTGTCAAGGAAGTGACCAAGAATAATACTGTTGGATTACATGCTGGATGGTTGTAAAGGGCTAAATAATTTTACGACTAACAACACTTCCTTAAACTATCCAAAATCTCACACTTCAAAATGTACATTGATAGCAAAACATTCTTCACTACTCTTTTCTTTCATTACATCAATGGCTAGAGTTTGGCTTCAAGGTGCTTTCTGCAGTAAAGAACTAAGTAAAGACAGGATTTCAGGATGAATTGCTGAAAGCAACTTGGTAGTTCCATAGTTTCTGTATATTTCATGCACAAGAATTTTGTTAGACTGTGAATTCTGTCCTAGATGTAGTAGTAACAGGAAGATAAGAAGATGTTTTTCTAAAGTTCAGACACTTTAACATTGTTAGTTTCAGCTTCAGTGTTGTATTAAGCTCTGTGAGAGAGTCAGTCCAAGTAAGCTTCTCACCTGTAAAATAGACATAGTCTACTTTTGGACTAAAATGGCAATTTCATCTTACTTCAAGACGTCCACTGCTCTGAAACATGATTTGTAGCCTTATGTGACATGAAATATAAAGGAAAGTCTTTTGTAGTGCCTCTCACACAACCACTTCCAGATGAAATCAGAAAGATAAATGTTCTTTACCAGGTTTATCGTTTTTATCATTTTCTAAAAGAAAGTTCATCTTACAAACTCCAGCTCGGTCAGTCTTAAATCAATTCTTATGTAGTCTTAGGTTCAGCAGACTTCTAAAATCTTAATGCCTTTCTAAATAGTCTTTTAAATGCATGCTATTTGTTTTCACTATTGTAGTATTTTCACTTGAGTTCTTACGTCCAGCCATGAAAGAGTATGATTGTATTTCCTGTAGTAAATATCTTGGAAAAAATGCATTCTAATTTTAACAGTGTATTTTGCATTATTAATTTGAATATTCTTTTTTGGAGGAAGCAGTTACTATGGGGGGAACAGCATATTACTGTAACCTGGCAAGAGGAAGATGCATGCCAAGGACATTTAATCCTCTGACAGTAGAAAAGCTCAACAACTCTTCTAGACTCATTGTAATGACATGTTACTGTGACTGTCATAGAAGGGTTCCTTTGCCTTCATACATCTCTGACCTTTCTTTTCTGTTCTGAGTGCTTGAGAAAGAAGTAAATTGGCAGTTGTTTAGTGCAGCCTACTGATTACACCCTTCAAAATTGTTTGATTGGTAAAAGATTTACTACTGTCATGCAATAGTGTTACATCAGATATGAGTGGAAATGGCTGCATTCTATTGCAGTCATCGAAAATGTAAAATTACCTGTGATTTCCAGTAGGAAATACAAACTTCTGGAGGTTTGCAGGATCTTATTTAGCATTAAATTAGCATATTTTAAATATTTTTTAGTACATGTGTTTATAGGCATTTTCAAGTCACAGTAGCAGGTTTTGATTAGACATCTGAAAGTACGTAAATGCTTTTTTGCAACAAATTATTCTCTGTTATGAATGTGCAGAGATTTGGGGGTGGGGAAGACTTTGACATTGCTGTCTAGCAACAGAAATGGAAAGTAGTCGCTGCAACAAACTTTGGAGTAGTTGATAATGTTAAGAAATATTTTTCCTTGTTCATTCTGAGAGGTTGGATTGGTTTGTAGCCTTGGAGTTAATGGAGAAAAAGGGTAAATTTGGAACAGATTTGACTCATAAGTAGCTCAGCTGCATTGGTTTACCTGAGCTGGGTGAGGCATCATGCTGAGGAATCTAATTATCTGTAAGGTATGCCAAGAATTCCATAGATGGAGAGCAGAATTTCACTTTGCTGCACTTTCACGAGAAATTCATTGTGCATTACTTTATCCAGAAATAATTTAGATTTCAGGTCCAGAAGGATTTCTGCTGTGGTTGTACAAAGGCAGTATAAATCAACTTTTTAAAAAACCCCACAAGGATGCTTTAGCAATATATAGAACTTTTCTTTGCCATTTATCACTTCTCTTATCTGATGATCTGGACTCCAGTGCTAGGGACACCCATAAAACCTGATGGTCTGTTGATCTAATTCTATCTGATTCCATCTCTTTCCTACCCTGCTTGGCAAGAAGCACTTGACATGCCAAGAAGTGCCTGTGTTTGAGCTGACAGTCTGCAGCTGCACTCCTGGGAGTAGCTGCCATTTTGGTGCCAAAATACAGGTGTAGTCAGTAAAATTCTTTGTTACTCTCTTTAAGAAATGGCAGTGTTTTAAATAATAAAATGACAATGCAAAGACCAGAGGGAAGAACTGTCAAAGCCTAATTGAAGGTTCGTTATGCTGCTTATACTATTATCGTAAAACTCTTTATCCTGTGTCTGTAAATGTGCAAATTAAAAGCCCAGAGGTAATTTTGTATTTTATCTGCATGTAAAAAGATTGTGCAATTATCATCTCTTTCATAGTTAAATAACTTTAACCTGTATGGTGACCTTTGAATATGCAAATAACAGAGCTTTGTTGGCTGGAATACATTTTGTTAATTGTAAAATGATAAGTGCAGAAAATCTGAAGAAAACAGGAATTCATTTTGAAGTAATCATAGTGGAAGGTTTATGTGATAAGGAAAAAGGAAACATTTTATATTTATGTGCAGGCTCAGAAGAATGATTGTCTACTGCTGTTCAAATCTGTGACTCTGCAGCTGTAATCAAAACCAGCAGGAGAATTTCTAACTTACATCACCAGCAGCAAACTTGGTGAATACATAATACATGCCCAGAGACTTAAAGAATTTCAATAGGCTCTTAGGTAACAAGATTTTTGTTCTGGTTTGGCTTGGTTGTGTTTTTTTAATTTTGTTTTGTGTTGTGGGGGTTTTGTTTTGTTTTGTTTTTTGGTGGTGTTTGTTTGTTTTGTTCTCAGTTTGTAAGACATCTTTAAAAAATCCTAATGCTGTGACCATGAACATGAGTAATAATTAAACATTTTTCTGCAGGTCAGAATGATCATTTTCACATAAAGAGGAGAGTGAAGGTAGTGAACACAAGGAGAGAACTGGCTGCTCTTAGACATAGTATGATTTGGTTCTGAACGAATCTCTCTAGTCCCTGGTCAAGACAAGCATGCTGACTTGCAGCTTTGCTGTCTCCATGCCTGCTCTCTTCTCTGTGTGTCTGTGTACATGAACATAAAATGTGACTGCATCTTGACTTGGTGATCTCTGGAATGAGGTGGGTTTGGATTTCGCTTTATACCTAGCACCTGACCAGAGATTTCAGTTTACTTTTTCAGAAGTCTACAGAGGCAGTCACAAGTTCTAGCCATTTTGGAATGCTCCCACTGCACTCCTGGAGGCAGCAAAGTTGGAGGAGATTTCACTACTGATGTCAAGGGGAACAGTTGCAAGCCCTCAGCATCATTTCTAGCTGACTTTTAGTTAAACGTTCGGATAAAGCTTATAATAATGCCTGCAGAATACAAAGCTTTGCTCAAATGATACTTGCTTGATTAATAGTTAAGGTAGTGGAAGTCTGTGTTCTCAGCCCTTTTACTGTTGGGATACCATTCACTGGTAGAATTAAGAGTCATGACTAGGCAGAGCAGACATCTGTATTACTGCAATAATGGTGCTTTTTCAGCAGTTGGATTATATATAAGAAGGAATGACAGAATCAAATTCAAACTGTAAATCTGAGTGAATTATATTCATGTATTTTTATAGGCATTTACTTATTTTCATAATTTCCATATTAACAAATGCAAATTACACTCAAGTCTTTCTTTCATCTCTTTTTCTTCTCAGAGTGCATTTATTCTCCATTGAGCTATACCATAACCAATTCAGATTTGTTGCTTTGAAGCTGAGCTGTTTGTTTTGCAGTCTGCTCTGGAAAATCAGAAGATAAACCACTTTCGTCTCATTGGATCCTGTAAAAATTACTCTTTCTCACAGTAGATCTTTCTGATTACTGCTTTCTCTGTAAGTTTTGACAAGAAGTCAGACAGACTTGGAATTAAGATTCCAAGGGGCTGCAAGCATGCTATGTTTTGACTACTGCATATGAATATTTTTAAAGGCTGCAAAGTATGCTGTCAGTCAGAAATGCATCATATAAGCAAAATGTGGTTTCTCTGGCTAAAGTGTGAAGGGTTTTATCAAGGGGGACAGACATTTTTAAAAAAGAAAATCCCTAAAGACAGAGTTAGTCTAAGTGTCTTAAAAGAGCTGACAGTAATGTAAACGATTATTGAGAATATATTGCTGTAAATACTCTTATAATAGTCATATACTCCATGACATAAAGAGAAACCTCTTAGGTTATTGTGTTCCAAGAAGTGCAATAAAAGTATATGAAAGCAGAGAAAATTGAATTCTAACATGTAGGCAAGTTATGGACAATTTGTTAAAACAGTCTCATATTTGTATCTGTCCTGATAGTGTTTCTGCTTGAGGATGGCAGGAACTTCAGTCCTGCCATCACACAAGTCACAGCAATTGAATTTTCTACAATTTTCTCACAAAGTCCTCCCTATGGGTTTTAATTCTGTTATGTGGGGTTTGTAGGCATCCTGATCATAACTATATTGTGAAGAACTTAGGGCAAATTTAAATGTAAGCTGCTCACATGGAGTGCAACTTCCTTGGCAAGAAAGTTAATGGAAAAGAAGTTCGGTGTACTTACTATTAGGTTTTGTGTTGCAAATTTAGAAGACTGAAGAAGTTAGAAACATGAGCATCATATTAACATGATTGCTACTTAGTTCTGGGGAGTATGTATATGCCCAAAACTCATTTGTAGCCTCAAACTGATAACAGACTGAACCAACAGGAAAGTCAAATCCTGCAGACTTCTGAAGCAAAAATATTTGAATTAAGTGATATTGGTATCTGCCAATTCCTAGACATGGAGAGTGAGAATGTCAGCTGGACCAGAGTGTTTAGCCTGTCCTAAATATGTCTGAAAACTCCGTTTCCTATAGCATCAACTTGCTTGGGTTTCTACAAGCAATAGGAAGATATCTAAGAGAATCTTGTTGCCAGTCCTGGAATGGAGTAGAGCTGCTGAAAAGAGAAATTCAAGCAACACCTTTCCACACATCTACCTGTTCTCACTGTTTGCAAAGAATGGCAGGCCTCATTTGATCATAGCTGGTTTGGACAGTATTTTCATCCACTGGAAGAAGAGAGAAAAGGAATGCCTTTCTATAGGACTCCAGGGTTAACTCTTCAAAGAAGCTGCATTCCATCACTGTGCTCATTCACCTTTTCACAAAAGAAATAATTTTACCTCAGAAACTCTAATGTTTTTAATGTTTGCCACTATTAGATATAGAAGTGTAGTCATATGCTGACAACTCTGGTGATAAATCTGAGAAGTAAACTTACTCTTCTTATGCAGAAAGGCTGTGTTAAAATTGGAAATGGATAATTACAGGAACTTAATAGAAAAAAAAATCTTTCCCACCACCATATGGTTGTGATATAACACAAAGTTTTCCTGGCAAGATATCACATTACAGTGGCAGGCTGCCAGTAGCTTATCTCTTCCTCATTTAAACAACAAAAATATCTAAAAAGAATTCCATGGCTGAATCAGGCTGTTACTTATAAACAGATATTACTGGATGGTATTCAATCTACATGCTCAGTTTCTCTAGAGAGCCAGACATTTCACTATGGTTTATGCAGAAGTGTACAGGAAAATGGCTTATCCAGCTCAGATGCTTTAGGATGTTTATTTGTGGTCCTGGACTTGGAAAGAACAGGTCTTGCATATCTGAAGGCATCTGTCCTGATTGCTAGCTCCTGCTTGAACAAATTTTGATGGTAGTGCAAATGAGAATGTCCAATACTGATGCCAGTGTGTGTTCAGGATGCATTAGGCCTTTACAGTCATTGAAATGTCTGTTCTTCTGTTTGAACTGTATCTCTAGGCAAAGTATCTGATAGCCTTTTCCTGCAGTCTTTAATGAGGACATGGTTGTATATTGGGCCACATCTTCAGAAGGTATAAGCTATTACATCTTTTGGCCTTTGTTTGCACAGACATCTCCAATTTTCTACTTCTGAACTGTATGTATGTCTACTAAGTAAAGTGCCATTAGATGTAGTTACTTGACCTGAAAGTACATTATCAGTACCCCAGGACATCTGACTTCATTATTGTTTGTCTGGCTTTATCCACACTTTTGTTTTTGTCTAGCTCCTTGGAGATAATAGGAATGTATCAAACCAAATAACTGTCCTTTAGGTGGCAAAACAATATTTGCAAAATATTGAACAATTTATCTTTTGGCAAAATAATCTATTACTATGTGTGCAAAGCTTGCTGTGAGCTTGCAGCCTTGCTGAGTGTAAGAAAGGGTCCTGTTTTCCTTTTCCTCACCTCCTAACCAGCTAGAGCTGAGTGTAGCCCAAAAAGATGCTCATATTGTACTACAAATAATTTTCCTCAGTTTCGTCTATGTTAGTATTCATCACTGGTCATTTAGTTTTGTGTGAACAGACTGATGTGATTAACTATACTTAGATTTATATGTGTGCTGAATTGAAATGCATCGTGTTGCAGTTTTTAGGTGAAAATGGTATGATGGTTGATGCTATCTAATGTTCTAAGTTAAGCGTCATGACACCTGTTGAAGGTTATTCACATGTTCTTTTTTTTCATTACAACTGATGTTGCTGGAAACCTCTGGTAAGCAATTAATAAGTTCTCTTAGGTGCATGAATCTTTGACAGGCAACTTTAACAAATAATGATGCACAGAATGGTAGATGGAGATCCCCGTGGCTGTCAGCTAACCTGAGGTGCTTCAGTTTTGATGCTGTAAAGAATATGAGGAAGCTGTAACTATGATTGTGTGTGAAATATATACATGTAACAGGTCTGTCTTCCTCCAGTACCAGAAATTTGGAAGCCTCTGAAGTTGTTTCATATATGCAAACAGGCCACTTTCAATTTAGAGGCCACAGGTTCTCTGCTTAATTTCTTTGTTCATGTGACTTTTAAGAAACATATCTGTCACCTACTGAACTTAATTTAACAAAATCTCTTTGTCTTGCAATATATTAAACCAAGATTTAGCACTTGGTCAAAAACCCCTAGTCTACAGTGTGACAGCTGGTGCTATTATCATTGAAGCCCAAGTCCAGTGCTAAGTAAAATATAGGTGCAAAGAGAAATCAAACCAAACCAAATAAAAAGAACCAACTGCTGTTGTTCTTTCTCCTGAGCATTATGGAAACAATCTACTGATCTGTTACAAGCATGTCAGTGTAAATGCTTGATGGAGTTCTGCAGACAATGATAACAGCATCTTCTCCATGGAACTTTACCTAGAGCTTTAGGTGACATAGCAGAAAGAGCCTGGAGGAGAGCATGGCAGCCAAACATGTGGGTCTCATGAACCCCCTGGTTCATTGTAGAAGGCTGGAAGATCCATCATGAAGCACATCAGAGTGAGGCTAAATAGCAGGATAATTGTAAGATTAAACTCTATCAAACCTAGAGAGATTAGAGGCATAATACCCTGTACTTTATATAACTGATTACTATCAGCAAAGATCATCATCTTCAGGGAGATGCATTTACCTGAAGGTATGGAGGTGCTCAGTATGCTGTTGTAGCAGTAGGGCAGCATGAATAGGAAACTGGCCACTCTTGACTACCCTGGAACTATGGCCTGAAAGACTGAGATGATTCTAGAAGAGTCCAACTGCACAGCTGTGTTTGTGCTCTTGATATCTGGCTTCTATTGTCTCCCTCTCACTAAGAGTATTCATATTGAAAGTATGAATGCAGGCAAATGGAAAACTTGCTGAATCACTTGGTTTTCAGGCAAGCTGTGGAACACTAAAGTAGTTAATATCTTGTAAAAATTGCCAGAAAAAAATTGAGACCTTATGTAATTTTTAAAGTCTCTTTAAAAAAAAAAACAAAACAACAAAACAAACCTCCCATCTCAGAGCTGTCTCTAAAGCAGAGAGATTTCTTTTATTTTTTCCACAAGTCAACCTGATAGCAATAGTTAATCATCCTATTTTCCCCGCTATATTTTAATGCTGTCAGAGCCCAAAGTTGGTGAGGAGAAAGATGCCTGGACCATCATCCTCTTTGTTATTAAGGGAATATAGAGAAGCAGGGAAAGCAGTGGAAAACAGTAAGAGCTGCCACCTGTTTTTCACTTTGGGAAAGGTCCATCTGCCTTTGGTCAGTTCTCTACTCTAGTTTCTCATCAGTGTCTCATAGTCTCTTGTTCCAGTTTAGAGCAGCTACTTTCGATAGACTTTTTTCAGTGCATGTATTTATCTCAGGTAGACACACTTTGCCACGTGGTATTTACCTATGGATTCTGGGACATGTTAATGGAGAATTTTAAAATATCCTTAGGGGCGAGCATTTGTGTCTTTCTCATGTAAAGTTGCCCAAATGCTAGTTTACCTTGACATTGCTCCTGAACATCCTTTTGACAGGTTTGTGCTACTATTGTTGATCCATCTTCATCAGATGCAGTAAGTCTTAATTTGTCTCTGTATGCAGCCATGATATCTCTGCCTTGCCAGACCTCTCTAAGGGACATGCCTGCCTCTGTAGTGTTTAGGCGTCTCCTCAGCATTTGACCTTCCCATTCATTTTAATGTATGGAAAAATATTATATTTTGAAAAGAAGCAAAAAACCCAAAACACTGCGATATATAATGTGATGGAATTAGGATAAATATTGTGCTTGAGGGATATACTTTCTTTGTGAATTTCATAAAGATGGTTATGATCAATTGTTTTCAAATCTTTAAAAGAACCTTGCACTTTGATTGCATTATTCTGTATCTTGGGAGTGAAGTTTTATCCTTGTATAAGAATATCCTCTCTAGGTGTCAGCAGTCCCTGCAGGGTTATGGAGTCTTGTGCTGTTAGGGAATACATCCGTTGTAATCAGCCCTGGCTACCACAGAGTGTATCACTGTCCTTTGAAATCAATATTAGTGTGAATTGATGAGGGTGTAAGAGAGACCAGGCTCTAGCCCCATCAGCTTAAACTTTGAGGAAGATAATCAATATGTGAAATACAGTAGTGGAATCTTAGTTCTGTTATATCTGATTTCAAGCAAAAGATCTGCAAAATGACCACTTGATTTGTTTGACTGCTTGTGATTTACTGGCATCTATTAATCACTTAAGAATTCTTAAGCTATTCTTTATAACAACCACTGTATTTTGACTCAGCTTATTCTTCCCACCTTTCTCAAGTCTTCACACTCCAACGCTCAAAAGGTGAAAAAAAAATTGCATAACAGAGCAGTAAGTGTATTTGTCCTTCTAGAACATACTCTACTGCAGTAGAAGTACCTTTTAGTATAGAAATTGCCATAGTAACTACTCATTTCTTATTGATTAGATGGATAAAAATTCTCATAATATACAAGCATAGTAACTTGCTGGCATATGGCTTCAGGCTACCCCTGTGGCAATTCTTACTTATGCATTCTTTCCTTTTTCTGCATGTAAGAGGGTTTTAAAATGAATTAATATTCCATGGATTAGACCACAAAATAATCCTATCTTTTCTGCCAAAATGGTGCTTAAATTTTAAGATAAACTATGTATGCTGTTCACAAGACAGAATATTGCCTCATATTAATTTGTTACTGGATCAGAACAACTAGATTTTACCTTCACATGAAATCTAGACAAAGAAAGGGGAAGGAAAGAAGAAAGAGTTCTTTCCTTCCCCCTCACTCAGGGAGAAGACTAACCAACTTCTCAGCTCACATTTAATGAGCAGAAGAGTTTATTCTAGTATGGCAGTTGTGGTAAGTCTTTGGAAGGTGCCTCTTAAAACATTCAGATGTGTTGCATGAGCAAATTAATCTTGGTTTTACATTTCTTGATCTTCAGCTGTGGCATTGTGAATGAATACTAAAAGCAGGAGTAGGCCTGCAGTGAGTTATAGTATCTGACAGCTGTCTTGGTTCAGGCACTGCAGTTGCTGAGCATACTATTGCCTCTTGCAATCCTGAAAGATGCTCCAACAAGGCTTCTACCAAGTCTGTTGTGAAAGACAAGCTTTTTGTGAATTCTATCAGGGGGCTGAATTGTGAAGCACTTAGGCAGGATGCCAGTTAAAATTAATCCAGACACATTCTTCAAATGTGAAGTATCAGTTTATTCAGAATAATCTAAAATGAAAGCACAGCAACAGTCAAATGGGTTTTTACATCATAAATCTATTCTAATGCTATTGCGGAGCATTCTGCAAAGACTGGGTGTGTTACCTGTGATTATATCCATTCTAGATGACTATTTCAGGATACTGTTAGTTAGATGCATAGGAGATGGAAGACTTTAGACCAATTTTTAGTTCAGATCTTATAAGCTGCTATACAGGTAATATCCATGCTGGCCTACTTTACTTGGCTAGGAGGCCTTTCCTGCATGCCCAGATTAAATAATGCTGGATTAAGACATAATTTTTACATTGTACCAGCTTTCAGTTCCTTTTTTTTTTTTTGGTTGGTTGGTTGGTTGGTTTGATTTTGTGCGTGTTTGCTTTTTTTTTTTTTTAATTGGTTTTGGTTTTTTCTTTGTTGTTTTTATTTTTTTGGTTTGTTGGTTGGTTGGTTTTGTTTGGGGTTTTTTTGGTTTGGGTTTTTTTTGTTTGGGGTTTTTTTTGTTTGGGGTTTTTTTGTCTGTTTGCTTTCTTAAGAAAAAGATAATAATCCATAGAACTGCAGGAAATGATGCTGCTGTTTTAGTAAGGTACTCCTTCATAGAATGACTACTAGGAAAACATTATTCTCTCTGTACTAGGCTACAAAGAAATGAAGGAAACTCTTTGGCAGGTGTAGATGCCTTCTGTCTCCAAAGCAAAGAAGCAGGCTTGGCTCTTAATCTTTGATGGGCCTGAATTCTTGTGTGCCTTTGTGAAGACTTTCACAGGGAAGTTCAGTGTTTAGCATCTGTTGTCTGTGTGCTGAAATCTGTGTCCCGGAAAGCATCTAGAAATGTAGATGAGGAAAGCATGAGAAAGCATGTAGTGGGTAAGGTAATAGTTGAAGTCGATAAATTAAGGTGTGGAGTCTCCGTCTCTGGAGACTTTCAAGCCCTGTCTAAATGCATTCCTGTGCGACTTGCTGTGGCCAGAGGGGGCTGGACTCGAAGATCTCCAGAGATCTCTTCCAATCCCTAACATCCCGTGATCACTTTTCCGCCTACTCCTTTAACCCGATGTAAAATGAAAAGAGAAGACTCAAATTAGGAAGAGTTTCCACAGCACTTTTTAGGTGAGATCATTGGAATTCCTGTATTAGCAGCTTGCTGGAGATCACTGGAATGGAGCCAGCTGATAAGAATGCTTCTCGTGCTGGCTCTGAAGTGCCAGAGAAGATGTGTGGAAAATAGCTCATGTGTAGTTTTCTGAGTCATTAGCATCTATTCCATTAGGCATCTGTATGACTGCATTTTACCTGATGGTGCAATGACCAGTCTTAGGCAAACATCCCTGCTACTTCTGCCATCAGGACTACTTTTATTGCCTCACCACTATGCAGTGGAAATAATCTCTTTTACTTCCCATTACAAGGAAAGGAGTCTTGCCTGTTTTCTCTTGATACAGAACCAGAAAAACAGGCTTGTGAAATCTTAAGTTGCTACTGTTCTGTTTTAATGCTTTTTTAAAAAACAACTTTATTTGTGAGAGATGAAGTAATGATTGGGTAGGTTGGTTTAGTTTAAGTAAGGAAACCTGCATGATAAGAATATATTCCAAGGAACTTTACAAATTATCTTGTTTTGTTTTTTTTAAATCAGTATATTTTCCAGAGACTATGCGTATTTTGTATTTTAGAGCTGTAAGCTTTAGGATATTTGTAATATTTAGGCGCATCTGTAAGCATTTTAGACACTTGCAGAGTGTTTTCATTAGCAATCTCATGCACTGTAGCAGAAATAAAAGCTGTACATATGTGGCAAGGTACATATTATGTATCTAAATGTGTATATGTATTGCTGTAAATGTATATACGTATTGCTGTGAATCTGTAAAATGTATCCTGTGAGCAGATACTAAACACATCCTCTCTGAGATTACTCTGTGACTTCCATACTTGGAGGCAAAGGTTCTAAATAAAGAAGAACAAAGCCAGAATGGGAAGGAACTTACTGGTGTTTCTGTGGGTTTTCAAAGCACTGGCTTCAGTCAGAATCTGGCCTAAGTAATTAACTTACGAAGGATGGAAAGGAAAAGCAGCATGTGGAAGATGTAATTAATGGGAACACATAACAGTCAGCTCTCACATAATAAATTGGCAGCTATGCCTGAGGTAACTGCCTTTTATTTGCAAAATACAGTTGGAATTTTTAAAAAGTAACTGCACATTTTCTTCCATTTCCACATGGTCCCAGAGAACACAGTACAGTACAAACACAAACAGGAATGCAATAAAATCACAGTTGTTTGGTTTTTTCAGGCTTACAGCTATGATCTTATTTGAGCCAACGTCCAAAGGAAAGCAGGAGTACATTTTAGTGAAGGAAAAGACAAATGGTAAAACATTTTAGTGGGGTTTAAAATGGAATAATCTAAAAGGACAAGGCAGGAACAACCAGAATATATAACAATAAATGGCTAGTTATCTATTTGCAGAACAGATTTAGTAATGGAATTTTCCTGACTCAGGTAAATAATGGTTTAAGAGAAATATTCTAAAATCGTTCAATTTTGAAGGCTTGACTTTTCCCCATATGAAAGTTTACTGCAGCTTTTCATGAATAGCACACGTGGCATCAGTTGTTTTTGAGATATGCCACAGATAGTGGCAGATCTTTTGCTTACTGCAAAGCTCTGGAAGGCTGCAGGATGACACAATGGCTCCCCACACCCAGCTACTGATTCAGCTAACTCAAAACAGCTTGTTGGGGGAAAAAAACAAAACAAAACAAAACAAAACCCAAAATCCTACAACTGTGCTGTAGTCCTCCCTCTCAAAAAAACGTCTGAGAGGAAGGTGAGGAGGGCTTGCAACTGCAGTTTGCGACTGTGACCAAGCTTACAAGCTACTAGACTTAATTGCCATTTCAGGCTTCTCAATGAACTGCATGTTCCTGCTGCTACATGACACATGTGATTCCTCTTTGCACAAAGGTGGGGAGATAGACTACCCAACACTTAAGTGCTTTGTTTGTCCATTTGGGTTTTAATTTTGGTTTTAAGCAACCTGTCATCACCTCTGATTGTGGGGAGGGGAAGGAAAAGAGAAGTCCAAATTTATTCTACTGTAAGCTGAGGGAGAGCGTAGCTTATTTTGCCTGTGAGTGAATGAGGATGGAGTCTAGCAGTAGCAATCTAGCATTGGAGTGAGTTTTTCTCACTGTAAATCTGATTAGGAGCTTTACTGCTGTTTAAAACGGAGCAGCCTGAAGACCAGAAACTACAATTCTCTGCAAAATATTCCTCCTATAACTAGTCTCTGTATTGCTGACCCCAGGGGATCTTGCATTTGCTGCAGGCTGAGCCTAGTAGGCAGTTTGTTGCTGAACAAAGCTTCTAAATAGACAGCATGTTTTAAAAATTATGCCCTGCAATTTTTGTGCTGATGAATTTAGAATGATGTTCTAGCAAGCTTGGTGTACTCCAAATTAATTAGCAACGATTCTTGTAACAGGATAATTACTATATCAGCAAGTGGTAATCTCAAGAAGAACGTGAATAGTCCTGGCTTGCATGAACATGGAATAGATGTTGCATTTCTAGAAACTGATTCTAAATTCACCCTGGTGTGAAAGGTTTTAGACAGCGCAGCTGGTCAGCAGCAGCCCTTCAGCATTTTTACCTCTAGCCTTAAATTAAAATCCCAAATGAAGCTGCATTCTGCTCTCCATATGTCTGCCTTGCAACACCATGGCAAATGGTGTTTTTAAACTCCTGCTGGAAAAAGGCCCAAAATAAGTAGAGCAGGAGGTGTTGCACGTTATTACTAAAGTATAAAGGCTACGAAGGGCTATGAAGTATATGACACTTTCTTCTTTATGGCTGTGTGTTTCCTTCTTTTTATAATGGAAGGGCCTGATCCTACAGAGAACAGTAACATCTCACAAGTGTAAACACAGGTTCACATGTCTGAGGGCTGAAATTTTTAAATAGGCTAATCTATCAAAAATAAGCACATCATTCCTTATCAGACTACGGATAAATAAATATATGACTGCTGCAATGGTGGCAGAAACACTTTTATTTATTTGTGAAAGCAGATTCTGGTTTTAGGCAACCGAAGCTTTAGAAAAGGTTTAATTAACACATTTTAGTAGGGGAAATTACCTTAATTAGGTCACTTTGTATTTGCTAGATTTTTTAAATATACTTTTTCTGATCTCAATTAGAATGGATGCAGAAATTTGTAAAAGCACCTGCCATTTTCTGTGAGAATATAATTTTTAGGCAGACTTTCAAAAGTCACTTGTCTTACCTTCAGCTTCTCTGCGTTAAGGCCAGGAAAGTCAGTGGTCTTCCCTTTATCTAATGTGTGTGTTCTTGGGAGAAATGAGTAGGGCCCTGTGTTGTTCACTCCAAATGTGGAAACAGTAAATCAACAACTAGTAAAGATTATAATTATCAATGGACGAAACAATCTCTGAAGTTACTTCATGGGATTTTGTGGTGCTTTCTGAAATGTGAAGCACAATTCTTATCCTATTGCCTGGGTTGAATTGTCAAACTTAAGCAGTGCTGTTTTCTTTCTAGTTATATTGTATACCTGAGTCAGGCCACTTAAAAAAATTATACAAAATAGACACATTTTAAAGTTTTGTGTCAACTGCAAGCACAGTGAAGCCAGAGTACAAGCACAGTGAAGCCAGAGTAGTGGAGAAGTTTTTACAAATATTCAGTATTTTTTAGTTTGTTCCTGTTGTTCTAACCGGTAGAAATGGAAAAACAAGAATCTCTGTATTAAAAAAAAAAAAAGGCTGTCATAAATGCAGTCTTCTAGGTTTAGGTTAGGTTATTTGGCCTAAGAGACAGTCTTTTCTACACAGTTTCATGGTGTTGCATAGTTTTTCAACTGAATCCAGCAAAGGATGAGGTAACATTTGAAGATTGTTCATTCAAGAGTTTGAAGATGTGTAGATGTCATGACAGTAGAAATCTGTCAGCTCCATTCACTTGCATGTCCCCGCAGTTATTCCTACTGAAACTGCTCCCATGCTCAGTGAACATACTGTTCATCACACTACTTGGAGCCCAAACATTTAAGTAGAGCTAAATGTTTCTGCACTTCACATAATGGATAGGATCGTTCTTCTATTTTAATGCATGCAAGTACATCTGTTAGCACAGTGCCACCAAAAACAACAACCAACTTTATAAGTGTGTCAAACCTTTCTTGACACTAAAAACTATTGCTACAAAACCCTTGTGGAAAATATAATAGGAAACTAGTAAAAAAAAAACCATACAAATGGATTTTTTTAAAAGTCCCATTTCCATGAATTGGCTTCAGAAATTTCCCCTACAGCTTAGAAGAAATTATTCATATCTTGATGGAAGAGATGACTTGGGTACTCAAGATATGTTTGATTATAGAAATAGGATAAGCTCTTCTGAAGAAGCTGTGGGAAACACAACCTCTTTCAAGTCAGTAACTGTTCACTGATCTTTTGGTGGAGCTTGAGTTTCCTTTTTTTGAGGAAAAGCAACAAACTCTTTCATTTCATTATCTTGGTCAGCAGCAGCATGAGTATGAGCTTCATAAGGCTCACATGGGCAACAGCTGACTTCTCCTTTCCTGCTCTTCTGCAGAATGGTAGCACGAAAGTCTAACGTTATCACTGCCAAACGATACAGTTGTAGAGTCACAACTAAGATATTCTTAGCTGTAAAAAACACCAGCATCTGATTAAATATTCTGAAGTGGCCCATCAAGATTGAACGTACAATGAAGAAGGGGCCATCCTGTATGAAAAGGCTGACCCCGATGTTCCACAGTTCTGTGCTGTACCTGCACAGCAGTAGGCTGGGGATCCGCCTAGTTGATGTAGTTGGTTTGCAGCCAATATGCTGTACTGGAAATAAAAACAGTTATGTTAAAATTACTTTCTAAAATTGAGTCAGGGTTGTTTTACAGGACAGCTATAATCCAGAATACCCTGGATTATAAATGCATACAACTGTGAACAACTCAACATAAAGCATATCCAATTTATACACACACACTAAGCAGGCACTTATGTGGTCTACTGAACAGGACCAAAACCACCTCCTCCTTTTCTATCCCACAAAGCCATCAGAATTTATATGCTTTTAAACCAAGAAGCAGAAGTAGATCACCTAATCTTTCTGTAACAATTTCTCCAGCTTTTGTTAGATCAACACCTAGGCTAATACTTATCTTTAAGAAATAAACTACCATGCTGAATGGCAGCCTGAACTGTAGAACTTAATTCATTCCAGGCCATCTAAGTCCTTGCCTTTAAAATATTCACCAGATAGCCATTGACTTTTTTGTGTGTTATAGTAAAATTAAGTCATACCAATATGGGGCAATGTTGAGCATTTTGGATAGGAAGAAATTCCGTAGTTGCTGCTTGCCACATAAGACCTGAACCACAGTTACTTGTTCTTTGCCTTCTGGGTATGAAATTGCATGCAACTGTTGGAACTTGCACAGATGTACTCCCCTTAGCTGAAAAGGTAGTGGTGGGCTAGAATGTTCTTTGTGCCATGGTGTCTACAGAAGGATCTAGAAAGGTTTGTGTGTGGTAAATACAGTTGCCTCTTATGAAAATGCATGTAGCTTAACTAACCTGTCTCTCAGGCAGTGGAATTCATTAGTGTAAAAAGCACAGCTACTTGCAATGCAGTAACAACTGACAAACATTTCAGCTTCCTGAAATTCTATTGTTCAAGTCCACACTGAGGAAAAAAAAAGATGAGGCTCAAGTGGAAAATGAGTTGTAGAATGTACAAATTTGCTAAATCCATTAGGCAAAGCTTCAGCAGCAGCTAATTTTTTTAGCATGTTTCTGTGCTGCAGTTGTTTAATAGTCCTGATTGTTTTGCCACAGTCTAATAATAAGTACCTAAAAATGTCTATTTTACATCATGTTTGTCATGCAAGTAAACATTCTGCTGCTTGAATAAAAAGTATTCTCTGTGCAACTGTATAAGACTACTTAAAATAAACTGTACCTATAGTAAATCCCAGGGCAATGTGGTTCAATAATTTATTTTTTGACTGGTAAATTTAATTAAATAAGCAGAAATTCAATAGCCAGAGAAAAAAATGCACAGTGCAAGAGATAATTTAATGCTGTAATTGTTTAAGCACTTGAAATTTATTTGGAAGGCGGTGATGTGTAAGGGATTTTTTGTTTGTTTTTCGATTTTTGGGGTTTTGTTGGTGTGGTGCTTTGGTTGTTTTGGGTTGGAGTTTGTTTTGGTTTTTTTAAACCTGAGTGTTTTGCATCTTTAAGAGAAATATGTCACCAGTAACAAGAACTGTGGCTCTGATAAATCTGAAATGCGATTGCATCAGTTTTTATAGGAGGTGAGTTGCTGAGGCTGAAATGCTGAATATTTTCATAACTTCAGTATCGAAAACAAAGCCTAGTGCTGTCCATGAAGAAATTAAAAATTCCTGGCTAACGAAAAGATAATGAAAATTTCCTGGAATTTTTTTTTCATTATTTTAAAAAATCTATTACTCTAGTCAGTGTGTCAACCTAGTCATCAGTTTTATAGAACATGATAATAACAACATATCATTGGACTAGTAAACTTGTAGTAACTGCAGGCCATAATGGTTGGAACAGGTGATGATTGAAGCAGTTTTTATTATTCTTCTTGGATAGTGTCCCAGGTTGGAAACTATAGGGTTAAAAATTCTCTAGGGACTAGAAAAAAAAGGTTATTCAATCCCATAATTCTGCTATCTCTGCCTAGGAACAAATAGAAGGCCAAGCTGGCTGAGTGCTGGAACTTCTAGATGAAGATAAGGGTGTATGGTCCAAACATTACATGGCCCTTTAGGTGCCATTTAAGTAGGTTAATTTTTCCTGTGCTAGCATCATCTGTGCTTTCAACTCTGCAATTCCCTGTGCTTAACAACTTCACCACTTTCCATAGAATCTAGTAACCTACAGAGATTTGAGTCAGAATATAATCCAAGACCAAATCTAACTTGAGAGCTCTCAGTGAAGTTTAAGGCAGAAAACAGAGGCTCCAATACAATATTTTAATTATTTTTTTTCCCTTGAGAGTTTAATTGGGGAAATTGTTGGTTAGCCAGAAACAAGTGTTTCCTCAAAAGAAACCACAATGGACTTCAAAAGCCATCCTTGCTAAATAAACTTTTTCCACCCAGAGTCCCTGGTATAGCCTGTAGCATGTGCAAAGCCAAAAGATATGCCAGCAAAAACTGGCATAATAATTTGTTCTCATTTTTTTTGTCTGTGTGCAACTACTAACCTGCAAGATCAAGTGGAAACTGTAACATACTCCAGGTCCATACAGCAAGAATTGCATTTATGAGAGTATAATCATTCCTGTGGGAGAGGGAAAAAAGTGGTAATAACGAAGATGCAGTTTCCTTATGTGGTAACAAATGTTTCCTGTAGTATTTGGGACGGCATTTAAAAGGTGAATGAACAAAAGAGTGATTGATTAATGCATGCTCTTGAGATCTAACACTAAGGAAACAGAGGCAGAGTTCCAGCTATGTAATTACACTGAATGTCTGATGCTAATGATCTAATGCTAAGCACATGGAAGCAGGCTTTGTCGCTCAAAGAGGAGGTATCTCTACCCTTGTAGTGACTGCTCATTTCTTTCAAGCCTGAAGCTCCTCTGCCAAGTGGGAAGGACCTCTTTTCCTGCTGTAAGACCTTTTCTTTGATATTAAAAAAAAAAACCAGTACGTCTGTAAGAAGAGGGTGAACCTCCTCTGTGACTCTTCTTCTTTAATAGATGTTCCTAGCTCATCTCTCAGTCCTGTGAGGAGGAGATGAGCTTGCTTTCTCTGGGACAGATCACAATGTTGAAAATTCACACTAAGCTATGCCTTTCCCTTTCTTCTTGTCTTTGAACAGTTCGTCATTCTATCATGAAGAAAGTACATCTGAGATAGCAAAAGAGGCAACTTAGATAATGAATCACTAAAGCAAACTCTAGTTGCTTCCTTGCCAATCTAAACCAATTAATTAATCTGAACAAAATAAATATCTTGCACTATGCAAATTGTCAGCAAATAGTCCTTACCGAACTTTTGGAATGTCCAGGGTTTCACTAGCAAATTCAAGTATATCTGCAGCTGTTCCCACAAACATGAGAAGCAGCTGAGACAACTGATCCCGAGTGATTTCAACTCCAATGGGGAGAAGCCATCTCCCAACTACTAGTAGCAGTAGAAATGTTTGGTGAAGGGCCAGTGTCCAAACAGTCTCACAGATTGTGGAAAGCTGATTCACAAAGACTTTAGCCTGTTTAAAAGTCAACAACAGTAACATACTGTAACTTGAGGAGACTGACATTACAGGTACTTTCACACACCATATTAATTCTCAAGCTTGCTTTTATTCTCCTTCACATTATATGAGAGCAAATCATTATTATGTGACAGGCATAGTTTGAAAAAGGCACATTAATAGAAACTTTGGGTAATGCGTAGCAAGGCTGTTTCTGCATACTACTCCTACTCCTGTTACCATTTTTCATCTGAGTGTAATCCTTTGTGGAGCCATCACCCAGACACTTTGTCAGTTCTACTATTAAGATTTGGAAGAGAATGGGAGTGGAGTTTTCTCTTCACAAAAACACTTGTCCTACTAACACCAATTGGTATGCAGCACACTGTAGGCCATTTTCACAATATGGTTTTCTGAAACTATTTTTTTTTAACTTGTTTTAATCAGTCTGTGAAGTGTTTGCCCAAAAAGACATAACAATCTTTCCTAACTCCTTTAATACCATAACAACTCTAGGAATAAGGAAAGGTGTCCCACCGTCTGAATGATTCCCTCACTTCCATGAGTGCTGTCTCTGGATTGATTGAAGTCTTGGTTGCTGACATTCACCTGAACTGCTTCGGGCTCATTACCACAGTACTGTTGTGAACAAAAATATCACACATGCATAAACATCCAATACAGGGAGCAGACACACTCTGTGGCTGAAAGAGTCCTGTTTGGCTGAAATGCAGAAGGTTCATTTATTTACGAAGTTGCACGCTCACTCTAAATGTCATTCACCTCATTCACAAAGAAGAAATTCCTCTCACAAAGACAAAAGTTATGTGTAGGTAGGTCCCTAGGAAAGTGTATTATTGTACTATAGAAGAAGATGTAAATTAAAGGCTAATGGAACATGTGACATCTTTGTGCTGTTAAAACAACATTCTTTGAATGTCATCTCCTTGCAGAACTCTATAAACAGGCTGCTGGGCTTCCTACACAGTCTCTCTCTGGCTAAAACAGTAAAATAGGGGAAAAATATTGTCATGGTCAATCTCTGTACTCAAACTTGCTTTTAAAATATCTGCTTCTCATCTCTACTATCCTGAAAATGTTCTCTAAAATGTCATTGTTTCATTTTTCTCTGCGACTTCCCTCAAGGCAGAAATTAATAAAGTTGCGGTAGGACATTTTGGTTGCATTCTCTGCTGTGCCACTCCCCTTAACCCCCAGATGTGCCTTATTCTGCAAGGAAATTCATAATGTGAGAGGTGAGATTGAGCAATAACTAAGAAAAATGGTCTGTTGTTGCCTACCCCTGCAGAGTAGAAAAAATCCTGGTATTTTTACTTTCTTCAAGTATTTGGTGCACTAAGAACTCTAATGTTGGCTAAAGCATTGTGTTGGTTTGAGATAATTGGAGAATTTGTGTGAAAAATTAGACTGCTGCCTGAGAGTGAGAAATTAAACACTGTGTCACTTCACCCAGTTTTGAATGAGAGAGAAGAAAGAAGGTTGTTTTAGAATGTTCCCAAAACATCCAGATAAGCCA
>VWZI01004042.1:7907-60784 GCA_013396835.1 Psilopogon haemacephalus | reverse complement strand
TCTGAGTTTTAGCCGGGGTTCTAAAAGGTGGGGGGGCAGGTCACTGCAAACCCACTACATTTTTTAATTGGCGCCCAACGTGGGGCTTGAGATTTAATTACATCTGTTTGACTGTTAATTGATTCCTGGAAGTTAAAAATGAAGCTCATCTGGCTACTGAGTTCTGTTTTACCTTCTTTGGTTTTCTGGTTTTTGAATAGATGGCTTGTGGCAAAAATTGGTACCTACATGTGGAATATGTCCTGGTGGAAGTTTAAAAAGATGATTTGGGATTATGGTGACTATTTTTTCGGTTATGTAGGTCTAAATTTAACTGAATTAGCATCCAATGTTGTTTTTGATGCTTTTAATAAATCAGGAAATATTAGTTACTCGAATGCACTGATAAAGGTAATTATTCCGCAGTCTAATATAATAGATCCGTGTCAGAAGGTGGGGGGGCAGGTCACTGCAAACCCACTACAAGCATGCTCTTACTTCAACTGCAGTAAACCAGTGGTGGAACCATGTCCTGTCTGAGGTCTCCAGCACTGCACTATTCTTATGCCCACCTTCATGCCCAAGGGTGGCTCCTGAGAAACAAGGCTATGGTTCTAAAAAATCTGTCTTCATAACAATCCCTTAATATCTTTCTTCATTGTAATTAAAAAAAAAAAAAAGATAATTAGAAAACCAAATAATGCTGTTCTTAAAGACTTCTGTCCTCTCCTTTTTTGTGCCAGAGAACACCAAATGATTTGCATTTCTCCACTGGGCCCCCCCACCATTTTATTGCACGGGGAGTGATTTTCTGCAACAACCAGGATGTGCTCTGGTGCATACTGAGTAGCTGTGTTCAGCGTAATGCCTGCCAACATACTCCAGCAAATGTCACATTTTGGGAAATTTCAGATTCCACTGATACTTTACTTGGTCTCTGACAATGTTGCTCTGTAGCTGGGTGAAGGCTGCCTCTTGCCTGACCTGGTTGTAAATAAATGGAACAACTTCCCATGGCCTGGATAATCTGGGGCAAAACCCCACTTCTTGTTGTTTTTATAATTGGTGATAAAGGCTATTAAACAGAAAGCTTGCCTTATTTGGACAATGGATGTGGGAGTGTTGAAACGTTACCATGCAGACGTGGCAAAGATTGTATTTCCATTTGGAAAAGGGAAGTTCTAAGTTCTGGACATGGAAATAATGAGGTGGAGGGGCTGGTACTCTGCCTGGTTACAACGTTTTGGGGGTAGTCTCTCTAGGTTAGCCCTTCAAACACGAAGCAGAACAGAACAGCTTGTTCAGAGGATGTTTCAGAAATTAAACTTCACTGGTGCCATAGAGAAGCTTTTTTAGTCTTTTTCTTGTAGAAAAAAACTCAAGCCTGCAGAGAGTAGTCCCCAAGATCAAAATCAGACTTTCCGAATACCCCTTACAGGCAGCATGACACAGAAGACCATGACGTAAAAATATTAGGTAACCAGTGTAACCACCCCAGAATACAAAGACGTTAATGTCTACCTTGCAACAAGCAGCCTATGCAGGGCCGAAGGGATTACTAACCTGTGCTGGAGGAGGAAGGGTAATTCACTTTGACAGCCTTTGGTGTGTCATGAAGTCTGCATCTGAGCTTGCTCCTCTGCCCCCTTGCCCTGTCTGGCAGAAGTAAGAGGAAGGGAGCTATGTTTGCATTAAACCTCACATCAGAGTTTGAGGATTTTGTTTGTTTTTTAAAACCTTACTGCTTATGCAGGCTGTTGTCCTGCTGCACTTGCTGTGTGTGCAAGGATGGTGGGTATCACTGAGAGAACTCCCTGCAAATAAATCAGGTGGCTGAAGGACAGAGGTGAAACAGGAGCCCACAGCAGCTACATAGTATGGGTAGCAAGGTGTGTAGGTGCTGCTCAGGAGATGCCATGGCTCTCCCCATGCTAACAACCAAGAGCTCTCATGGCACCAGAGCAGGTGATGTGTTGTAGGGAGGTAGAGGAATGCACTCCACAGCTACCATGTGACTTGCAAGGAGGCTCTTCTTTTTTTTTTTTTTTTTTCCTTTTTCCCCCCCTTTTTTCTCCTAGCAGCATAAAAGTGCAGAGAATACTGAAAGAAATTGAATTCACTTTACCAGTACCTCTTGTAGTCTCCTTCTATGTAATTTTGCAGCTATTCCCAGCTGAATGGGGGGGGGTGGGGGAGGGGAGGTTATTATTTCAGTGCAGGGCTCCATGAACTCAGCCTGAAAGGCACTTCTCAGGGCCAGGTCCATATCTCTTCACAACTGCATAAAGGCAGGAAATGGAAAATGACATCTGTAAAGTCAGGCATTTAAGTAGCCTTTGATTTTTATTTTCAGTATGTTCAGATCTGGGTTTGGCTTTTTTCCCCTGTGAATATTGATTGAGTGGTGTTTGCAGTAGTGATTCACTTGAAAGTTTGGAGAAGAGCCTTTATTTTCATCATGTATATGCATGTAAATAGGAATGTTGGTGCCAGGCATATTTGCCTAGTCAATTATGTATGTGCAACAACTTAATGGGAATGTGACAAGGAAAAAGTGAATTCTAAGTTTCACAGGCAGATGATGAACATGGTTTATGTGTTTACTACTGGAGCCCAGTTACTCCTAGGTATCAAGACAGTAAACATAGCTAAACAAAAAAATGAAATCAGGAAGAAATTGTACACATTTTGCATAAGTTCTAGCTTGATCTTCTTCCTGTGTTTCTTTGGAGATGAAACTTATGTTGCTGTGATTTATAAAACATCTAATTGAGACAGAAATGCTGCTGCAGGACATGATGGTGTCCTAGCCCGTGACCTCCAGAAAGCTCACCTTAGGTGCATGTGGAACCCCTGAAACACTGAACTCAATTCAACAAATTTCTCTTTGCATGATATCCACTACCTGATAGTCCCTAATAAAAACTACATTAGCTATAACTCTTTTCAGTGTGTCCAGCACTGAGATGATAAAACTGACAGCTGAACAGCAGGGGAGAGTATTCCTAATCCCATCAATGTGTGTGGAGACTGTCAGTCTGACTACACTGTGGAAGAGGCCAGCCTTTCTGTGGAGCAGGCTCTCTGCCCAGCAACAGGTACCCTGCTTGCTCTCCACAATTGGATGGAAAGAGTGCAGCCATCACTATGTGTAAGAATTAAGGGATGTGGGAAAGGAGGTGAGATTGTTGTAGGTGTCTGCTATAGACCATCAAACCAAGAGGAAGACGTTGATGAGGCTTTCTACAGTTAACTGGAGGTAGCCTCTAGAACGGAATCCTTGGTATGTGTGGGTGATATTTGCTGGGAAGCTCACACAGCCAGGCACAGTCAGTCCAAAAGGCTCCTGCAGTGTACTGGTGATAACTTCCTGATGCAGGTAGTGGAGGAACCAACAAGGAGAGATGCACTGGTGGACCTTGTATTAACTAATAAAGAAGGACTGGTTGAGGACATTAAGGTCAGGAACAGCCTTGGGGACAGTGATCATGACATGGTGGAGTTTATTATTATACAGGGTAGGAGCAGGGAAACAAGTAGAATTACAACCCTGGACTTCCACAGAGCTAACTTTGTGCTCTTCAGAGACATGCTTGAGAAATTCCACAGGGTAAGGCTCTAGAGGGTAAAGGAGCCCAAGAAAGTTGGTTAATTTTTAAAGGCTCCTTCCTCCAAAGCCTTTGACACCATATCCCATGACATTCTAGTAAGCAAGCTCAGGAAGTGTGGGATGGAAGAGCACGCAGTGAGGTGGATTAGGAACTGGTTACAAAATAGAGTTCAAAGAGTGGTGATCAATGGTGCCAGGTTCAGCTGGAGAGCTGTAACCATTGGAGTCCCTCAGGGATCAGTGGTGGGTCCAGTGCTGTTCAACATTTTCATCAATGACACTGATGAGGGGACAGACAGAGAGATAGAGTCTGCTCAGCAAGTTTGCTGATGACACCAAACTGGGAGGCTTGGCTGATACAGCTGAAGGCTGTGTGGCCATCCAGCAAGACCTGGACAGCCTGGAGAGCTGGGCACAGAGGAATGAAATGAGGTTCAACAAGGACAAGTGCAGAGTCCTGCACCTGGGAAGGAATAATAAACTGCACCAGTACAGGTTGGGAGGTGATCTGCTGGACAGCAGCCCTGTGGAAAGGGACCTGGGAGTCCTGGTGGATAACAATGCATGGAATGCAGTACTCAAGATGGAGTCTCACCAGGGCAGAGTAGAGATGGTGGAGAACCTCCCTCAGTCTGTTGGACACAGTCCTTTTAATGTACCCCAGGATCCCATTGGCCCTCTTGGCCACAAGGGCAAATTGCTGTCCATGGACACCAGGACTCCTAAGCCTGCTAAGGTCAAGGTAGACTACATCCACTGTCTCCATGAATCTACCCATTCAGTTATGTCCTCATAGAATGCTATCAGGTTAGTCAAGCTTGATTTCCCCTTGGTAAATCCATGCTGACTACTCCTGATAACCTTCTTCTCTTCCAAGTACCTTGAGATGCCCTCCAGAAGGAGCCGCTCCATCATTTTTCCAGGGATGGAGGTGAGGCTGACTGGTCTGTAATTTCCTAGAACCTCTTTCTTGCCCTTTTTGAAGACTGGAGTGACATTGGCTCTCCTCCAGTCCTCAGGCAGCTCTTCTGTCTGCCACAATTTTTTAAAGATGATGGAGAGTGGCAGAGTGATAACATCAGGCAGTTCTCTCAGCACCCTGGGATGCATCTGATCAGGGCCCATGGACTTGTGAATGTTCAATTTGTGTAGCTGATCCCTAACCCAGCCTGCACTGACCAGTGGGGAGCATTCCTTCCTCCAGGTTTCCTCTCCTTCATCCAGGGTCTGGAGTACACAGAGGAGTTCAGCCTTAGGTGTAAAGACTGAACAAAGAAGGCATTCAGCAACTCTACCTTCTCTGCATCCTCAGTTCTCAGGGCTGCCTCCTCATTCAGCAGTAGCCCCACACCTTCCCTAGTCTTCTTTTTCCCACTGATATATTTGAAGAAGCCCTTCTTGTTCTCTTTTACTTCCTTTGCCAGCTTCAGTTCCAAGAGGGCTTTAGCCTTCCTTGTTGCCTTCCTACGTGCCCTGACAAGTTCTCTCTAGCTCTCCCAAGAGACAAACACCTTTTTCCATGAATTGTGAGTTTATTTTTCCCCTGAGATTTCCTTCAGGAGCAACCTGCTCAGCCATGCAGTCTCCTAGCACACCTACCCGATTTTCTGCTCAAGGGAACACACATAGCTTGGGCTTGGAGGAAGTGGTCTTTAAAAATTAACCAGCTTTCTTGGGCTCCTTTACTCTCCAGAGCCTTAGGCCGTGGGATTTCTGGAAGACTATCTTTGAAGAGTATAAAGTTAGCCCTGCAGAAGTCAACCTTAATGTCCTCAACCAGTCCTTCTTTATTAGTTAATACAAGGTCCACCAGTGAACCTCTCCTTGTTGGTTCCTCCATTACTTGCATCAGGAAGTTATCACTGATACACTGCAAGAGCCTTTTGGACTGGCTGTGCCTGGCTGTGTGAGCTTCCCAACAAATATCAGGGTGGTTGAAATCACCCATGAGTACGAAGGAGTCAGCTCTAGAAGCTACCTCCAGTTGACTGTAGAAGGCCTCATCAACATCTTCCTCTTGGTTTGGTGGTCTATAGTAGGCACCTATAACAATTTCACCACCTTTTCGACATCCCTTAATACTTACCCTGTTCTGACTCCTCCCTTGGATAGAACCTAAGACATTTCAGTCATTCTTGCACATAGAGAGCAAACCCCCTGCCTTGTCTCGCTGGTCTATCTTTCCTGGACAGTACATAGCCATCCATGACCACATTCCAGTCATGGCAGCTGTCTCACCATGTTTCAGCGATGGCAATTATATCACAGTCATTCAGGCTAACACAGATCTCCAACTCGTCCTGCTTTATTCACCATGCTTCATGCATTGGTATATAAGCATTTCAGGGAGGGAGTGAGCTCTGAATGTGCTGATGATTCCTTATTACTCGATCCCCATGGTTCACCTCTGAGAATTCTTCTGTGTCCCCAGCGTGCTGTATGATAAGAGGCTGGAGGCTCTTACTAGCCTTCCACCCTAGTGTACAAGCCCTCAGCTTGTACTCATTGCTAGCCCTTGCATCTTCTCCAATACACAACTCATTGTTATCTACCTCCCCTGAGATAGCAGTGGTGTTGACACATCACAATTGTCTCAGGCTTGCTTACAGTAAGCCTAGGTTTTTCCCTCCCCCCTTTCAACCTATTCTAAAACACAATTAATGAGCTCAGCCAATCCCTGCAATATAGACCTTCTCCCACTTGAAGACAGATGCACATCATCTGCTGCCAGCAGACCTGGTGTCATGTGGGGTGATCTATGGTCAAAAAAGCCAAAGTCCTGCGGGAGGCACCAGACTTGAAGCCAAGATTTAAGCGGGTGAGTCCTCCTCAGTCTTTCTGGGTTGGTCCCTGCAACAGGGAGGATAGAAGAGAACACTGCCTGTGCTCTCACTTGCTTGACCAGTTGTTTCAAGGCCCTGTAGTCTCTCTTGATAGCCTTCAATTTTCTTCTTTCAAGGTCATTATTACCCATCTGGAAGGTTAATCATGGGTAATAATCTGTGGGCTGTACCTTCTTATCACATCCTTGACCCATGCCCCAGGGAACCAGCAAACTTCCCTTTGAAGGGGGTCAGGTTGGCATATTGGGCCTTCTGTTCCCATCAGAAGGGAGTCTCCTATAACAATGACTCTTTTTTTTTCTGGTAGAAGATGTTTGTATGCTGGGCTTGGGCTCCCTTAATTTTGGGAATTCTTCCAAGACAGATGATTCATCTTTCTCATTGACTGGCTGCACTTGCAGGACATCAGACCTGTTCTGCAAGGGCACCTGGGGGGCTCTGTTAATAACTGAAGCAACACATCCACCATGGTGGTTGGGAACTTGTTGCCACAGCTCCCTGTTGAGGAGCTGGTGGGAGGTGGACAAGGCAGGAGTTTGCTTACTGCCTCGACCATGGACTTGCCTTCCCTCCCTGTTTTCCTTTCAGATACTTGGTTTAGTCTGGGGAAGGCTACAGGGAGTACTTGACTCACATTATCTTTTAATAGGTATTCTTGTCTTTCCATTGGGTCAGTCAGAGTCTGACACCACCTGTCTATCTCCTCTTCTGCTTCCCTAATGCTTCTGAGCCTGTCAACTTCATCTTTTAATCTTTCAACCTCACCTTGTAGCTGTGCTCCTCGTTTGAGTAGAAAATCCACCTGTTCATAGCATACACAACTCCCTGGTACCAAGGAGAGACTGAGGCATTCCCTGCAGCCAGTGACCTGCATCATTTCATGCTTCTGTGCAACCTGTCTGGGTTCCAACCTCCATCTTAGCTGGTATCAGTAGCTTGCCCTTCTTCTGCTGGATGGAGACCATTATACTTGCCTGAGATACTATTGTGGTTTGTAGGGGTTTGGGGTTGGGTGTTTTTTGGGGTTGTATTTTTTTCATCCCTCACGCACTACTCGCTGCGTTCCAGTCAGAATGTGAGCTTTCCCAGAGGTGATCTCTCTCTCAAATTTTCTTTCTTACAGTGTTAAGAAGGAATATTTGAAGGTTTAAGGGATTAAATGGTTTAATTTTCTTCTCACTCTATTTTGCAAAGAGCATTTTTTTTCACTCAAGTACAGTCCAATTTACTTTATAGTCTCTCCCAAATATGTATTTCATTCCCAAATAGTTTACTGCAAAGCAGTAGTTTCTATGCAGCCAGTATTTCACTGTTGAAATAATGAACATTATTACTTATGTCCAGCTCTTTAGTACTTAGAGTGAAAATTTGCCTCTGTCTTCAGGAAGAGAAGCTGCGTATTAGCACATGCCTTAAATGACAGCATCAAGACAAGCACTTTGTGTTTCCTGTTAAAGATTTAACATAAGACCAAGGTTCCACTTCTTTAAATACCATAAACTGGTTTTATGCTAAATGTATGGATCTAGCAACTGCATAAATACCCATTCTCTTAACAGTTTAATAAGGAAAATCCCAGGAATACTTTAGTATGAGAAGCAGTACTAGCCTGGGTGCTGTGCTTTAGAGCAATTGTTAGGAATACCTTCCCTTGTGGAGGTACTGTTTTTTTCTCCATTAGATTGTGTGTTTCCAGAACTCTCTGTTGTATCTCTCCAGGTATAAACCGAGCTGTTAACTTGATAAACTCCCTCTTTAATTCACAGTAGCAGTATATCAATAAGAACAAAGTATGCCATGTTCTAACATCATTTTGGGAAATAAACTGCTGCCTTTGACTACAGAATTAGCCTGTTTCTTGGACCAGATTTAACTATGACGAATGTTCTCAATATCCACATTACCTGTCTGTGACTGTTTAAGGAGATTTGGCAAAACAAGATGACAATAAATTCCTGCTGCTGTGTTTAGAAAAAGCCTCAGGCATTTTCGGTGTAAACACAATTTTGAATATTTGATTATGCTTCTGTGGGCTCTAACAATGTTTCAAAGGAGAAAATGAGATACTATGTCTTCTTAGTCTAATTTATGTATTTTCTTCCGTTACCTTTTGCTTGTGTTCCTATCAGAGTCTTTTCTTCTGTGGATGTTAGATACTGCCTATGCACAGTTACCGGGGTGGACAAAATCCCCTTTTCACTATGTGGAAGTGCTCTAGGGAACTGAAAACAGCCCACATGAAGAAGTTGTTCACTCAGCATAGGCAGCTATTCTAAGTGGTTCTACCCTGGCCCAGACTGCCAAAAGAATAATTGCCTTTAAAACATTTTACTGTCTGTTCTAGTAATGAATTAGAACCCAGACACCCCCTCCCAGATTACTGTAGAGCACAAACAATGGAAGGATATAAACACTGACAGACAAATTAACATGTCAGCTATCTGTGGTAGCAATCTGTGACTATTCTCCTGGAAAGCAGCAAGCATGCAGTAATTTGAGTTTAAGACCCCTTTCAATTATACCTGTCGTAATTTTGGGTTGCTTGGAGTTGTGATATCTGCCTGTAAGCACTGTGAAACTCATACTTTATTTTACAAAGGGCTCTAAAGCAATGAAATTGTCACCATCCTGAGCAAGATTCAAGCTTGTAACCTGGGGGTGAAAGACTGTTTTTCAAACTTCTACTCCTCAGTTTCCCAGACAAATACAAATAAATGCTCTCATTTTTAGCTTGGAGTTAGGCCCATTATTTGATATTTAGGAAATGCACTGTAGTTATAGTATAGCTGTAGCTGGATTGCAAGACCCACCCGTATAAAACAGAAAATTGGAAAAAGACCTGGCAGTCTTCTGTCTGTATGACCAACTCCAGCCCATCAAATAATGCCTCAATTCAAATCAGTCAGTCTTGTTGTATAGTAAATACCTGAGTCCCATGATGAATTTCTAGTAGCCATAGTGATGGTACTGTGCAAATCAGATATAAAAATATAGCTGGTGAAAACCTGTGATGGAAAAGAAAAGATAGCTTGGTATTATATCGCATTGTAAATACCACATAGCCTGTCATTATCTGCATTGAAAAGCATCTTATGCCTCCTACTATATGGGATATTAAGAAATGGGGCAACTGCAAATAACAGTCGCTGTTCTTGCTGAATTCCTCATGTTGTCAGTATTATGAATCATAGGATTATTCGTATGCCCATCTCAGATCATATATGGAAGGTTATTTAAAATATCTTTTTAAGAACTAAATAAATGCACTTTGCTGTTTGTATTCCATCACAGCACTCTCTGTACTTTAAGTAAGACAAAAAGCCTCTAGCTAACGTGCTCTTTCTGATTTCATGAAGGGTGAATTAATACATTGAGTCATTTCACTGAATGATGCTGGGATAAAGGCTGTTGTTCAGAATCCTGTGCACTGACACAGGAAAAGTAGAAATAGCATCAGACTGCCTGAAACAAGCATTTCTCTAGTAAGAGGTCTTTCAGTGAAAGCTGTAATGGTTTATGAAAATGGGTCTTGACCTCATTTCCCCATTTGTGTTGACAATTGGATAATTCTTCAGCATTTCGATCTCTAAGTTCTTCTCTCCCTGCCAGTCTTCTATATAACTTCTGATGGTGAAGCTTTATTATCTTCAGCTTCTTGAGCTGAGTTTATTCAGAAGTACTAGAGAGGACTCATTACTCCTTCTACAAGCACCAATTCTTGTGAGAGTTGCTGATGTTTTCTTATTAAACACATGCCATTTTGGGGGTGGGGTTTTTTGCAACTTCTACCCTTTTGTAATAGGAATGAGGTCTGATGCCACTAATGCTCCATTCAGTTGTGCTGTAGTATGAAGTTATCATCACTGCAATGCTGCTGAGATGCACAGCAGCATTTGCATCACATACATGTACTGGCCCACAACAGGACAGTGGAGTCAGACACAGCGTATTGCTTTGTTCCTTCTGTCACTGGCACACTCTGCAGTGAATTTAAATTACTTTTAAGTATGTATCTGCAGAAATATTTTAGTCAAATGTTGTTGCAGTTATTATTTGTTCCTATACTGTATGTAGCTTCATTTTTGTAATCATGACTTCTCCAGTGGAGATTAAGTATCAAGGAAAGAAACCAGCCCTGCTTCTCGGGAAAAAGTCTGGATTGCTGAGCTGCTATAAGTTGTTTCAGATAATCTCCTCTAAATAAGGGGATTGGGGTTTTTGGGGGATACATTTTGTAGTCAGCTTCGGTTTTTTGGGGTATTCTGTGAGATTTCAGCCTGGTTATTTTGGAAATAAACACACCTCTTATTTGAATGGGAGAGCTAGGAGATTTTACAGTGCTTCCTGTAGGACTTGAGCACATGAAAAATCCATCCAGCTGGCAGGTTAGCAATACTGAGCTAAAGACACCAGATGAGGCCAGGGGATTTCAGAGGTTTTAACCCTACCTTTTCTTCAGAAGGAGTATTCTAGATGAAGTAATACACGGCCAGGCCAACAAAGAATACTTTTTCTCACATGTGTCACTTAACGGTTTTTTAATGCTGCTGTAATAATTTACATTCTTCTGCTAATAATGAATGGCGAAATATGAGGCTTTTGGAGACAGGAGAGAACAGTGACACAATTTGCCTGTTCCTTGGATCAGTGATTGTCTATTGAAGTGTTTTTATTAAGTACAGATAGCACCAGTTCTGAACGTATTCTCTGCCAAAGCAGAAAGTTATCCTGACGCAAATAGATGATAGTCATTTGGCTACAATTCTTACCTATAAATGTACTTATCTGTGCTGCTTAAAGTGCTGGACAACAGTCATTTAAAAATTTTTCTTCTAGCTAAATCTATCTCAGTCTTCTAGTCTGTAAAATGTATATGCATTCTGTATCTATTTTCACTTGGATTTTCCAAAAGCTGCCATATCAAGTGTTCCTTTGCTTTCTCTCCCCAGTGAACTGGGTCTGCTCACTTTGTCTCTGTCTCATAACTTTACATTTGGAGTTCTGCTGTTACATTTTCTTCTATCCCAGACTTTATTGCTGCTTTTATTACATTCAGATTTAGAGCATGGAACACTTGTGTGAATTGTCACACAACACTATTTCTGTTGTAATGGGTTTCACAGGTTGCATTAGGCAGGAATTGAAGATTATTTAAGCAGTCTAGAGATGGATATTTTTTTTGTCCTGTATTTGCCTTAGGGCCTGCATGCGGTTTGACTTTTTTAAAATAAAAAGTCCTAGTGAAATCTTAACAATTAGTTGCATGAGCATTTCCCTTTTACAGAGCATTTGTTTTGGCTCACTGAGCACTGATGAGCTGTAGATGTCTGCAGTAATTCATTAGATGCAATGAAAAAACCATGGGCTTGAGCAAACTCCTGTAACTAACTTTTTTGTTAATTTCTTAGGCAGCCTTTCATGCATGAGAAGTTCTCCTTTGGACCAACCTCTCAAATCCATTTAAACCATTCTTGCTGTATTGTGGTAGTCACTCCTCATCTTTTATTTGTCACTGAGTTTTGGATTCATGCACTAGTGTGGCATCAGCGCTACTGCAAGAGGCAGGGAGAGGGAATGCTTCCCAGGGGAAAAAGTGCAAACCAGAGCATGGGAGTAATGGAGTAAGAGGTGCAGGGCTGGATGGAACAGCCTGCTTGGGACCCTATTCCAGCAAAAGAAATGAACTTTTGAAATAGAATCTGTGGCTCATTTATTACACCATCAACTCTTCTGTACTTCACACGTGTAGTCCCCGACACGTTGTTGTTTCGGAGGTTCCCAGTGGTACCACTGAGGGAGTGCATCCCCCCCACTTCGCCAGCCCACAGGATAAGCACAGCTCGAGAGTTTGTACCTCTTGCTACTTTCCCCGCATTTGTCAGCCGTTGGTATGGATACACACACACAACTGTAAAAAGAGTCCTTTCCAAATAATCTGCTGCAAATCTGCCCCTCTTGAAAGCCCTCTGTATCTGGCTTTGGATTGGCCAGGACTTTACCAGTTTGCCACCCCTCACCCCCCAGGTACAGCACTGGAGAAGACTCACTTGGCAGAAACAAAGCCGGCAAAGTGTTTTCGGGCGGCAGGCACGACAGGCAGCCCCACAGCTGCAGCAAAGCACATGCAAAGAACCGAGAGGGGCTCCGTTGGAGCCGCTGGGATATGCTCACCATTTGTAGCCTCTGCCTTGCTTAAACTTGAGGGTGAGCCCTGTCTCCAGGCACAGGAGAAGATTGAGCAGTGCCAGCAGCCAGTACTTGGATTCTTTCTTCGCTGCAGTTACTCTCCAGACCCCGATGACAGAGTGCAACATAAAGAGCAGGCGAGTAACCAGAGCACTGAGCAGCACGATCAACTCCATCCTGGAGCAGCCCCCTCCCCTTTACCCCGCACCGTAGGGGCCCAGCGCTTTTTAGGAGTCTTGGGAAGTTGCCCTGGGAATCACTGGGAAGCGTGCGCACCACAGACACACAGATCCCTTCTCTTCCATATCCACAGAGGGGCCCATTATAACAAAAAAGAAACAGCCTTGCCCCTCCCCCAGACTTCCTGAAAACTTTTTAGAGAGGGAAAAAAAAAAAAAAAAAAAAAAAGCGCAAGCTTAAGCTTCCAGGATGCAGCGGATTGTAGCGCAGTGCACCTCTCAACACCCCAAGGCAGGGGCGTGAGGAACTTCTTTCGGTCCACTCTAACATCTGCTGAAGGACTCAACGGCAGGGAGGGTTTCGTCTCACACAAAGACCGGCTTTCTGCTCTTCCCGATTGCCGCTGTCAGCTTGTAGATTTCTAGCAGGAACAAGGTGTGAGGAACACTTTGAATCTTCCTCGCTAAAAGCTCCACTGCATCACTGAGACTGCAAACCCTGCTTTCCTTTCCCCCCTCCATGAAAGATATATCTGGGAACTTTCAAAAATTGTTCATTCAATATTGCACACAAAAAAACCGCACAGAAGTGGGGTCGTTGGGTCAGTTACCTGTCGATTGACCTTTAGTATCTTCTATGGGAACAATATAAAGTACAAAGTAAGTGCTTTGACGTTTCTTGGAGTGACTATAAATTTTATTTCAATTTACACTAGGGTAGCCAAATAGACATTTCTTCTTGATCAGAATGGTCATTGTGTTCCTCCAGTTTTGTGTTATTTTATTGCTGAAACACTTGGATTGAGATACATCACTATAAAATACAAATAATTAAGTCCATGTAACTAGTAAGTCCCAACTTCCTAGCTGACTTCCTGCCTTAAACATGAGGAGATACTCTTCTAAGAGTTGAGACCTTTGTAAGGTAGGTTTCCTCAATTTCTGCACTCCAAGTTTTCCACACTGCAAAACCAAGTTTCTTTCTCTATGAAGCACTGAAGCTGGTGATGGCCAGTTAATATCCTTGGGAGTGGAGGGAGGTGGGGGAGAAGACTGTTTAAAAATAACTCTGCCTAGAACAAAAAGAAAAACAAAAGGCCATTGCACAGTACAGGTCACTCAGGAAATGCCTGAGTAAATAAATGAACTCTGCAGTGTGCTTTTTGAAGCAGTGGAATCAGGTTCCTCACACTCAGAGGAAAATTGAATCAAGTCAAGGGTCTACTACTGATAACCCCCTGCCGGCAGCCACCCTGCCATATCATGCCTTGAGTGCTGTTGGTTCTCAGCCCTTCCGTTGGTGTTAAGGTCAAACCTAGTTGAAGAGGAAACAGGGAACAGCAGAGCTGAGAGTCTGCTTAAACAAGATACTCCTGCGTGGGAGTGCTCAATGTCTAAGAAATGCCATAGAAGAACTGGTATGTCTGGTTGTTTGTGCATTGTCCTAACAATGCAGAGACAATAAACTCAAAGGTGATAATGAATAGGAAATTGTCACGTATCATATATTTGTGAGCTTTGCTGATTGGTAGTAGTTCTGCATATTAAAGAACCTCAGAGCTGAACTGCTTGACAAAGGGATCTAATTAATTCGTACTTAACATCAGTGCAGGCCCTAAACTTAAGTGGGAAGAACCTATGGCTGGCTGACTACTGGACCACGATGACAACAAACACAACAGCTGAGTAAAGGGAGGGAGTAAGTAGATGTGGATGACTTCAGTTATTCAGTCTGGAAGAGGTAAAAGTTGCATCCAGACATGGCATCTCAGTGACTGTTTTGTGGAGCATCTGGTTCAGGGCAATGCTTGCCTTTAATTCTTAGTGGTTTACAGGATATAATATAGACAGTAACAGATTAAGATCTCCCCTGAAATGAAGATCTTAATGTGGTTAGATTCAGCATCCTCACAGGAGTAAGCCAAGCCAGTTCTTTACCATTGTTTTTTTACCATTTCGCTCAGCTTCAAAATGGAAAACTAGACAGAGATCAGGAAGCTTGTTGAAAATAAGACAGATGGAAGACCTAACTCTTTGCAGGGCACATGGATATTGCTTCCGTAAATCAAATGGAAGTGCAATGAAAATAACTGTGTATCAAGAAAAACTTGAGAAAGAGTGAAAAGAAGCCATCACTGGCGGGGTAAGTGAGATTGTGGGAGCAAGAAGACATTCTTCAAAAAGCTGAAGAAAACTGAAAAGATGACAAATTCTGGCAAGTTAAATGTACAGACTGGCTGAAGGAGTGTGAGGGACAATTGGCAAAAAGCATAACAAGTAAAACGTCTGTTACCTGTTCAAAAACATAGTGAACTGAAAGTCTGCCAGCGAATTGTTTGGTCACTGGATGGTCACGAGGCAGAGAAGCCCTCAGGTTATGCAGGAGGAGCTGATGAACTTTTGGAAGTTCCATCATGAGTCCAGATGTAGCATGGGATGGCACTGACTTCTGCACAAAAGCTTACAGAACATGTGGGGGTTTTTCCTTGTATTATAGGTCCTGGTGTTCTTCTAATTGTGTTGCTTTCATAGTTTCTACTAATTTGCAACTTAGAGTTGTCAGGCTAATTGATCACAGACTAAGGAGTCCTTGGAGGAGAAACTTTGTGCTTTTCTTATTCTTGTACTCTTTTCCTGAGCATGGAGTTAGATCTGCTGGTGGTACTCTTTTCCTGATCATGGAGTTAGATCTGCTGTTGGAGGCAGGCAGTGGAATCAATAGACGTTTTCTCTTGCCAAAATGACTCTACTAATAGAGTTTCTATGATGTTGACATGGAGTGAGAGCAGAACAGTTTAAGCATATGGTAGGTTGGTAGTGTTGGTTGGATCCAAGCTTAGTGCAAGACTCATGTCTGTATAAAGTGCATACACTCTCTCCTTTCTTTTGCCTGCAAGCTTTGTCCATGTGAATGCTGAGAATTGTCCACATCTGGGAATCACTTGAAAAAGCTGTGCCACAGGACCTTCGCTTGTGCATTTTGTCTGATTTCTGCTTTTAGGCTGAGTCACTGTCGATTTCCCTAAACAAGACCCCTTCACTGTTGAGACATTTGAAACTGTACCAGTTCACAAGAAGAAACTAGGTTTGAAGATGGATCATAAGTGGAATGCAAGTCAGCAGTACCCTGTTGTGGTCCATGAGTGGTCACATTAGCACATAGATACAGAACCAAAACCTATAAATTGTCTGCCCTCATCCAGCTGGAATGCCTGGTTGAACTGCTGCCCTGCTTTTGGTCAGTGAGGGAGAATCTAGTGGAGAAGTGCAGGAGTGTCTCTGTAGCAGAAAATTAATAAATTGTATAAAGAAATGATTCACTGTTTAAATTGCAAACATGGTAGGTTTCAATGCTTATAGGATGAAAAGATCCCTGTTTAGGCACCTGGAAAGCTCCAGTTTAGACAGGAGTGGAGGAGCTGGAAATCTTTTGAGAAAGAATTTCAGTACAGATGTTGGTGAATCGTGCAGTACTTTTTTTTTGAGAGGGAACTCTGAACAAAGGAGATTGTCTCACAATTTGCTTCTGTCATTTACTTGCAAACTGGGAAGTTTTGGCAGTGAAATTTTGGGGTAGTGGCTCTTTGCTGTCTTTCAGTTCAAGAGACTTTCAAGATTTGACTTACAATATTGTTGTGGTTTTGCACCATGTAGAACTTGGGATTTGCCCCCAAAATGTAAACTACCACAATTACTCAGAATTTGGAATTAAAATGAAATTATTATTTACAAAAGTAGGCTAAATATAAAATATAATAAACATATACAAATGGATATATACATATACAACTAGACAATAGCCCAGCTACCTGCCCTGGACATCCCCCTGGACATAATTGCTTAGACCCCCCTAGACAAAGCCCAGGGGCTGTTACCAGCTAACACAGTATTATCTCTCCCCCCTCCCAGTCAGCATTCTTACCAATAACCCAAACAATGGCTGGTGCAGAGGAGTGAAGCAAAGTTCAGAGGAGTACAGAAGGAAAACAGGAGAAAGAGAGAGAAACATGCTGTAACTCCAAACTACATAGAATCTTACATGCCAATGGAATGGGATAAACATATCTCTTATATTTTGTTCAGCCCCTTTGAAAGTCCAGTCCCCTCTCGACTTCTCTGGAAAACATCTATTTACAATTTAGGACCCTAGTCCTGAAACTGTGACAAATATTCACAAAGAAATAATTGCAAGGTATTAAGCAAGTAGCTGTAAGATTCTCAGGGTGAGAATGGGTCATAAATTCAATGTGAGTCAGCAATATTGCTCTGCTGTGAAGGACACACACTGGGATATATAAAAAGACCTGTAACATGCTAGATTTGAGTTACTACTTCCACCTTCTTTGATGCTAGGAAAGACCTCAGCCTCAGCTAAGGTACCCTAATTCAGGTGATGCATTTCCGAGAGAGAATTGGTGGAATAGAGTATTCAGAGAAGAAGAAGGCTGCTGAGGAAAGACAAATGTGAGTGCTGCTACCTCTCTCCTCACAGTGTTCCATACACTGAAAGCAGCCGAGTGTTCAGGAAACTTGCAGGGAGGCCAGGAGTTGCCCATTTCCTAGTCCCAAAGCTTAAGGAAGGAAGTAAGAGGTTTAAACAGAAAGCAAGATTGCAATTAGATGTCTGGCGACATATCTTGTTAGGAAGGATAGTGAAGCACTGAAATAGATTGCACAGAGAAGTGTCAAATCTCCATTGTCACAGGCCTTCCAGCACAGATTAGGGAAACATCTGTCAGGAATGACAGCAGTTTAGCTGATCACATTGTGGAGAGGAGGACTGACTAGGAGACCTCTGGAGGTTTCTTCAAGTCTGGCCTCCTCGGGCTCTAAAGTTTAGTTCTTTATTATCTGGTCATTGTCTTGAATCTCTGAGGAAGTGTCTTGCTTAAATTAAATCTGCTTAATTTCACTTCCAATAGGGTTCTTAAAGAGGAGAAAATTGTTTTCTGAATGCTCAACTGCAAACTGTGAATAATTATGACAGCCTTATAGAGAGATCACAGCAAGTAGCAATTAACATATGTGTTGAAATGAATGTGAATGATTCAGTTTTAGAAATAGAAACAAAAAAAATCTCTCTGATTCTGGCACAAGTGAAAGCCTGACTCCTGCCACTCAAATGTGAGAGGGGAGAGCCAAATCTTTCTAAACGTGATGTGTGATAGAAGGTACCAGCTATAGCTCAGTAGTAAGGGTGTGAAGAAAATGGATAAAGGAGTGAAAAAACAGAGTATAAAAAGATTATCTCTTCAGTAAAGAGCCAATATGATTGCAGAAGCATTAAAATCTCTGCAGGAGATTTACTGAAGGCTTTGCCCTGGATTAGAATTTGATATAAAATAACTTAACTGAAGTCATACAATTTCTGTGCCATTTGTAGCTGAGTTAATAGCATATGTTCCTGGAGGATTACAGTCAATGATTAAGGAAATTAGGTTTTGTTTGAATTTAATTTAGTTGTATAAAGCTGCTACAATAATTTACAGCTTTGATATTTAATATTTAATAACCTAGATCTTAAAAGAATCTGAGATACAGCAATGTCATTATATATTGAAATATTATCCCCATAAGTCATTTATATTTGCTAGTTGATATGAATGTTCATCAACTAGATGGGTGCAAATGGACCTACTTGATAAAAAACAATACAGTTTTACAGGTGGCGGTAGTGAAATCTTTCTGTATCTGTTATGCAGTAAATCATAATTCACTTAAAAAGAAATTTGCAGTCTCAGTAATCACGCAAATATATATATTTATAGTTTTCTTTCATCTAATTTCCTATCTTTTGGCATCATGAACATTATAAATCCACTATCTTTTTCCATATAAGCCTGCTTCTGTGCCTTCCCTTTCCCTTTAAAAAATAAAATTAAAAAAACCCAAACAAACAAACTTTCCTCAGGCTTAGAATTCAGCAAGTCATCCTGTCTTTGTTCAGAGGAAAGCACGCATATAAAATCCCCCACCTATCTGAAAATCCAGGCCCCAGTATTTTCAGGCACCTTTCTTTTTGCCACTAAGTTTATAGGAGCCAAAAGGTGCTGTCTAAATCCCGCCTGGTACCCACACTACCAGCTGCAGAATTCAGTCTCAAAAAGTAGTTGTACAGACTTAGCATCCAAAGCGTAAACCTGCAATGTACAAAGGGAGAGAGCAAAAGGCTTCCTGTGGTCAGCCTGGTTCTCATTTTCTCTCTTTCCCCTCTATAACATGGAATGCATTTTCAGTCCATGCTTCCTTTTTTTGTGCTTTTAGTTATTCTTTTCTATTTCTTTCTTGGATGGTGGGGCCCATCAAATGCTTGGGTGTTTTGGATATCTGTCGCTTCTGGTAGGCCAGTGCCTTCCAAAACATATATCTGATTCAGGACAGTGAGCTTAGCACAAACTTCATTTTAATGCATTGTAAGAAGAGCTTTTTAGAAAGGCAAGTGAAAGCACCATCAGTGCTTAGTGGGCATAGGTCTGCAGTGTGCACTGGGCCACTGGTCACGGTGTCAAATAGTGTGAGCTGCCAGAGCTCCACTGATGTCAAAGCTTCTGCAGCTCCAAAATAATGGCACAGAGGCGTATGTTTCCCCCTCTGTTTAAAGGTGAGGGAAAGACTTTTTTTTTTTCCTTAACACAGGAAAAGGATGAAAAAAGGTTTCAAGTATTCTATTAGGATTTGTAATTCCTCTTCCAGTCTGGGCTCTATTTTTGGGAACATACAGGAGTTCTGCAGCACTGCATATTTCAAAGAAGAAAAGAAGCAGCCTTGTTCTACAAGCACAATTTCAGCTATGGTTGAAACACTGAAAAACTATGGCATTCATCCTCACCAAAGAGGAAAGCTTTCCATTTTTGGCTAGTAATCCTTTGAATGATCTTTTTAGTTATTTTCTTTCCTGCTTTCTGCTACAAGGCTTATGTAATGATCCCAGAAGACAAATGTTGTTCTTGTTTAGGGCACAAGGAAGTGGTGGCCTGGGCACAGGTTCCTAGTGCAGCTATTGCTAGTGAAGAGGTCAGCTCCTTTCACAAATGGAACATAAGGCATACAGGTGAAATATTACAGGTTTTGGAATACAGTTGTCAAGATAAGCTAAAAGATAGAGGCAGCGGTTTTGTTAAGATTGTGGATACCTCTGCATCATATCTTACAATTAAGTTCTTCATGATCTGAACTCACTGAAATTTCTATGAAAGTATTATGGCACCAAGCCTGAGTTAATGGGTCTGAGACCAAACACTACTGGTGTCTTGATTTCTTTGTGCATGGTGTTTTGATTAATTGCAGTCATATGCCTCTGATAAACTCAAAGTGTAAGTAAGAAGTTTTGTCAGTTGACAAAACGTTGAATGTGTTAAAAACTCAACAGCATAATGTTAGTACTGGGAACATGAGAAGTCAGGTCTCTCATAAAGCGAGACTACCTCATCAGAGGAGTTGTGGAAGGATGCTGATTTATCTGCACATCTGTGCCTGGTAAATAGTGTCTTNAACAATTAACAACAATGTTTGGCTATGGTCCTAATGGGAAGGACCTTTCCTCTCTGGGAAGATTTGAATCCATTGATGATCTGCATATATATATATGTATATTTGTATGTCTCCATTATGTTTCTCCCCTGACAATTTAAGGATTTAACAAAGGAAATTACTGAAGCTGCATACAAAACTCTTTAATGTTTCTACAAGCTAATTTATTAAGGTGGCTTTCTACTCTGTGTTGGAAAGGGCTGAAAAACTGGACCGTACCACAAAAACCAGGATGGCAGATTGGGAAATTAACTGCATTAATGCAAACAAGGGAAGACAGAGTGTGTAAAGGAAACAACTCTCCCCTCCAGAAAAAAATAACCCTCAGTTACTATCTGCTAATGATATTCATCATCACTGCAGTAGAAAGGTAATGACATGGGTCTCTGTCTGAGAGCAAGGCTTCCATAAAGCTGTCAAGATGCTTAATTACATTCTTTTGTTGCATTTGACTGCCACAGACCTGCTAAGTGAAAAAAAAAAACAAACCAACTAGATTAGCAATACTCTTTGAACTGGAATACTGTACTGACTAAGGATAAACATTTCCACATCTTTGTCGGTTGGTAAAATGTATTCAGTTTTACAAACTAGCTTCTTCCCAAAGGCTGCAGTTTCAGAACAAACCATCTGCTCAATCATTTTCTTCACTGGCAAAAAGAGAGGCTGAGTGCCAGAATTCTTTTTTCCATGTTTACCCATAAGTTATTAATACCTATCTGACACCCATAGAGATTTGCTTTTTTTTTTTTTTAACTAGTAAAACAGTATTGTTGTGTTTTCTGACAATATGAAAAAAAAAGTGAGCATTGTTTCTGATCACCCACACTGTGAAGCTGACAATGCCATCTTGTTTATGAATAATGTCATTTGTTACCTCCTCTTGAGTACTTTATCCCATTGACTATACTTCCCATGTCCTTTATTTGAGACATCTGCCTCTGCTAATCCTGGTATACATAATGACTTGAGAGACTTGAATGAAGAGAGTTTATGTGATGTAGTAGGCATGTGCAAATATCTTCTGGAGTTTAGACTCAGCAGTGTCACTGTGTGTTCCTAATGGTCTTTAAAATGCCTCAAAGTAAAATGTCAATTCTGGGTATGGCTGATGGGAAAAGTCACACATGGAAAAGGCAGGCTTGTTTTTTTGTAATATAAAGTAAATAAATTACTAAGCAAACCAAACCTCCCACAACAACAAAATTTAAAAAAAAGAACAACAAAAAAATCAAAGGCCTAAGCAACAACAAAAGCCCCAATCAGAACCCACAAGTAAACAAACAAAAAACAAACAAAAAACAAACAAAAAGACCCCAAACCAAGTAAACAAAACAGAAACTCTGACAAAAGCAAGTGAAAAAACAACCAAACAAAAACCCCAAGTAATGATGCCAGTGAATGGCTATTATTTCTTGTGAATTTGCTGAGTCTGATAAGGCAGTGTTTGAAATAACAGAATCTTCCTTGACAGGAGAATCTTCATCTTCTGACAAGAAATAGTAAGGAAAGATTTTAGACTGAGTTTTGGAATTATCTGCTGGCTTTTTCACATTCAGTATACACTAGTAACAGCACTACAAGATTCAAATCCCACTAATTGATTATCATTTTTCAATAATTGCATCAGAAAAAAAGGAGCTCTTCTAGAACAGAATGCCTAAGATTCTGCCAGTCCTCCACAAGAAAGTCCTCTTTGGTGTCTTAAAGGCAGACAACACAGTTTTGACATGATTGTCGGAGGATATGAGGAGGGAGATACCTTGTTCAGAGAAGGAGCTTTTATTATTTTGACTGTGCCAAATACAGCCAAAATCTTTTAGATTAAGACCATGAAAGCATAAAGCTCAAAGAGTCTTAGCTTAAAGAGAGAGCTGCCATATTCAGAAGTTCTAAAAAGATGGGCTGAAGTTACATCAGATAGAACTTGCTTTGCTAATCACAGCTAGTCTGTCATCACAGAATCACAGAATGTCAGGGGCTGGAAGAGACCTCGAAACATCATCTAGTCCAACCCCCCTGCCAGAGCAGGATTACCTATGCCAGATCACAAAGGAATGTGCCCAGACAGGTATTGAGTATCTCCAGAGAGGGAGACTCCACAACCCGCCCTGGGCAGCCTGTTCCAGTGTCTGTTACCCTCACAGGGAAAAAAAATCCTCCTCATATTTACATGGAACTTCCCATACCTCAATTTCCACCCATTGAGCCTTGTCCTGTCATCAACCATGACCATGCAGAGCCTGGCTCCATCCTCCTGGCACTCAGCCCTTACATATTTATAAACATTGATGAGGTCACCTCTCAGTCTCCTCTTCTCCAAGCTAAAGAGCCCCAGCTCTCTCAGTCTCTCTTCATAAGGAAGGTGTTAACTTCCTTAATAATATTTGTGGCTCTGTGCTGGACTCTCTCAAGCAGTTCTATGTCCTTCTTGAACTGGGGGGCCCAGAACTAGACACATTACTCCAGATGTTGCCTCACCAGGGCAGAGTAGAGGGGCAGGAGAACCTCTCTTGACTTACTAGCCACCAGCCCTTTTAATACACCCCAGAATGGCATTGGCCCTCCTGGCCACAAGAGCACACTGCTAGCTCATGGTCCAGTTCTGTGTTTGTTTTGGCTATGTGGGAAGGCTTTGGGGGTTGTTTATTTGGTGCGGGAGGGAACCAGAGAAAGAACAGTGAGCAAGGACAATGGGGGCCTGATCAAGCTGTCCAGAACTACTGACTGCACAGAAGTAGTATAAATCACATGATAAGGTTGAAACGTGTTCCAAAATGCCCAGAAGCTCAGGATCCTGATTTACAGTATTCTATGAGCTGAAGACACTTTGCCAATTATTTTGTTCCTGTAGTAAGTCAGGAAATAATCAATAGTTTTCTTGAGAATATTGTGAAATGCCAGGCTTTTCATAAAGTAAGTCTGATTCTGGCAGGAGAGAACTTTGCCACTTAGAGATGGCAAAAACCTTTATTCTTTACGTTCTCAGAATATGTGGGAATGATCTGACTCCTGATCTTTGTCACAAGGAGTGTTGCCTTCTGTGACCCTGAATTGTCATGATTGCTGTAGAAGTCAGATAAGCAATGCTTACTCAGCTGTGGTAGACACACAGGAGTGTGGAATAAAGTGAACCACTAGTGCTACAGAACTGGACAATGAAATCGGTCTGCCCAAAGGGAATATAAATGGTCAGGACAGTAGTTTTAGACTGCTCCAGTTTCTCCATATGTTATCATAGAACCGCAGAATGGTAGGGGTTGGGAAAGACTTCTGGAGATCATCCAGTCCAACACCACCTGCTAACACAAGATACTTCTAGATCAGTTTGCAAAGGAACCTGTCCAGACCAGATGGGTTTTGAAAGCTTCCAGACAAGGAGACTTCACAACCTCTCTGGGCAGCCAGTGTTCCAGCACCCTCAAACAAGTTTCTCCTTTAGATCAAGTGAAACCTCTTGAGTTCTAGTTTGTATCTGTTGCCCCTTGTCCTACCAGTGGCTACCACTAAGAAGAGCTCAGCCTCATCTTCGTGGCCTCCACCCATTAGATATTTATATGCATTGATGAGATCCCCTCTGAGTCTTCTCTTTTCCAGGCTAAAGAGTCCCAGATCTCTCAGCCTCTCCTTGTAAGAGAAATGTTCCAGCCCCCTCATCCTCATGACCCTCCACTGGACTCTTTCCAGCCATTTCCTGTCTATCTGGAACTGGGGAGCTCAGAACTGCTAGGGATTCTGAGATTTCAGTGGAGAAAGTTGCTGTACCGGATGTAGAAATTAGGCTGTATTAGTGTGCAATGAGAGGTCAATCCCACAGTTGAAGAGAGCAAAACTAGGAGCATCAGAACACACAGCACTTGAGATATGCTGAAAGAGGAATCTGTAAAAGAAGAAGGGAGCCTGGAGAATGAGAGCTAGACTCTGAAATGTGCTGCCTACTGCTACAAGTTTAAGAATATTCCAGTGTGGTGGTTAGATATGCATTCTTGAACTTGTAGCAACAGTCAGCTCATGAGCCTGACAAGGAACCAGAAAAGCAAGATGTGGCAAAGATTTCAGATAGGCAGAATTGAGAGTCTGTTGGAAATGCTGTAAAGCAAGAGGTTGAAAGGCGACAGAATTGTTTAGGATGATGTCATTAGTGAAGTGTGAGCTCAATGCATCTAGCAATAAGTGCAGTACCTTGTGTAGTATCCTAAAGAGACATCATACATGCTCTGGAAGATGTGAATGAACTATCCACCCATTCTTGGCAAGCTCCACAGTTTTGAAGTCCTACATACTAAGATTACAGAGCTAAACATTTGAAGAGAATGAAGCATTTGGGAAATGAAACCAGAGCTGCATTATGTATTTACAATCAAAGACAACACGGATCTGATTTCTCATGATCTGGAGTCCCTGATTCTTCTGTTTTTGAGGCATTTACCCAAAGGAAATAGAGAAGTCACAGAATTACTGATTCAGAGTTGTTTTACAAAAGCATCTGGAAAAGGGATGTTGGTGTTTGGTGGTGTTTTGGAGGGAGTAGAGATGTTTGCCTTTTGGTTTTGCATAGTTTTGGTTTTTAACTGCCAGATCCTCAAATTCATCCTTTTCCATCTTCCTTCTCACTAATATTAATAGCTCCTTAGTACCATCTGTAAAAAAAAATAGTTTCTTTCAGTAGTGCACCTGACCTCTTCTCCCCAACATGTCACTCCTAGAAGTTAGTGAGGTGGGGAGGAGGTTATGCCTACATTTACTCTTGGTGCTATTTACTTCTTGGTTTGCATGAATAACGCATTTCAAATGGAAGATTTTCTTTAAGAACATGTTTCTTTAAAAACATTGCATTCTAATAAAACTGGTAAGAGGAAAAATATTAAGTAAGAGACACTTCAAAGAATATGAGAAATATCATCACAAGTCAAAATAATTAGCCTTGAAAAACTGGCAACTGCTACTGCTATACATAAGCTGCACCAAAGATGTTAAAGATATCTCGATGGAGATATTTAAAGGTGTTTTAATACTTATGTTGTGCCACCCATGGGTACAGCTGTAAAATGTTCACATGTAAGAAAAGAGATAAATATGAAATATCTAACGATAACATAAAAACCTTACATGTCTTCCTTTTGTTAGGTGTTTATTGTAAAAAAAACCAAAAAACAAAACCCTAAACCCAAAACACCTCCTTTAAAATAGAATCTATGTTTCTGACAAACTTGTAGGGACTTAAATTGGTGGTTCTGAGTTCGTTCTATTTCTTGCATTAGCTTCCAAGGGCAAGCTTTTAATGGAGTTTTGTTGATCTCCCTTGTATCTGTATGTAAGAAATTTTAATCCCTTGCAGCAGGGTAAAGCTGGTTAATTGGCATTGCTCAGGAACCTGTTCTAGAGAATGCCTGTATGAGCAAATCTGTCAGCCTAGGAAAAGCAAATATGCTGTAAAGCTTTGGCAGAAACAACTACTATGTCCTGATGGTCTTGACTGGATTGAAAGTGGTCTCATGCATTGTTGTGTGCTGGTTTGAAGCCACTAAGGAAGGAAGCTAAGCATCACACTAAAAATAGGTTGATGAATCAAAACCCTCTTCCGGCTCTTGAGGAACTGTAGACCAAGGAAATGCCTGGCACAGCGTGGGCTAAAGGAAAAATAGCATCTGGGTGTGTCTTTACCACTTGTCACTGATGATGCTGTATCACCCCAGGTTTTCAAGGAGAGTCCTGTAAGCCAACATTACATGTGACAAAGGGATCAGTTATTGAGCAGTTACAAGTCCTCTAGTCTGCTAGACTAGAGACTAGCTTTCAAACTTTTGTTATAAAGAAAAGAACACTGCTGGCCAAGTTTAATGTAATTGAAGCTTCATAATGCAGTTCTAAAACAACATGGATTTGGGGCAAGAGGTGAAACTGAACATACTTTAGTAAACCTGTGGGCATGATCCTATTGGGGAGGGACTCACCCCGGACTTTGATGAGCACTCACTAAGCTTAATCAAGTCAGCTAGTCTGATGCCTCCTTGGTGGATGCTGGTGAGAGGCTGCATTTCTGACTAGAGTAAACTCTTTCCCTTCCAATTTTTGTCCCTCTGTTGCCTGCAGAGAACTGGACTGGGCTATATATAGATATATATATGAAAGTGGCACACATCCTATTTATCTTTCCCTACATATGACCAATACAATGCCATATCACTGCAACATGGTTAGCCTATGGTTGAAGAACAGATGGGAGAAGCTAAACTTGAGTGAGGTGGCAGTGACACCAGTTAGCTGACAAGAGCCCTTGTGATACGACACCTTAGTAGGGGAGTTCAGTGGTTCCTTTCCATAAAGCCTTCTGAGTCTCAGAAGTGCCAAAGAACACAAGAGGGTTCTCATCACCATTAGCTTCCTGAGCACATCAAACTTATCTTCTCCACTGTGCTTACTTACTGCTTGGTACTGAATCAAACTCAGCTGCTCAGCTTTTCTATTCAGAGACCAATGACTTGGGCTCAGGCCTGATAAAAAGTCAATAGAAAACTCTCTTCAGCCTTAGTGGAACATTCTTATCATCTGTGCCAGATGCAGACTTTCCAAAGGGGGCAGTGTAAGACCATGTTATAAACTTCCTGAAAAGCTAGGGACCCTCACAGGTCCTGCTCCAAGTGCAAAATACATCCCTTTTGATCTTGGTTCCTCTAAGATAAACATGTAGCTCTGTGCAGTTTTTTTTCTTCTAATTTCCTACCAAAACAAAACACTTCACTGCAAATACTTTTCCCCTTGAGGAACAAGAGTACTAATGACATATGACAGATGTTAGTCATGGCTGCTTCATATGCTACTGGAAGGCAGTTGGGTGCTATGGAGATGTTTATGGCATAAGAAGTTTTAGAATAATGCAACTGGAGCTTATATTGGTATTTAAAGTCAATCACTGGCTTTCCATTTTTTAGCCACTGAGTTGACAATTATTTCCAAGCCATGTCAAGGGCAGCTCTCAGGCACAAAAATGAGTTATTTTTCTGCCCAAGATCAATGCATTAGTAATGGATTATTTATGTCCAAGAGAATTTGGAATCCAGCCCTTTAACGGTGAGGTATGAGAAGCATATATGTTTGAAGTGAAGAGAAAATGCAAAGAGCTACTAAGGGAAGCAGGTCTCTCTTCTTCCCTAGTCCACTTGCAGTGATGATAAAGATGTTAATGGACCTCTATTGTGCATGTATCTGTTTTGATAGCCATAATGCAAGGGAAAAAAATCATTAAGTTGAAGTACTTCTCCAAGGTATTTAGGGAGCTGTTCTACAAAAGTCAGATCTGGTGTCCTGGCTTAAACACTTGCTTCTGATAATAAATTCTATATATTGCACATCTGACATGACTCTTGTCAGAGAGGAGCTTAGAGCCTGTGATTTTCACCTATTGTTACAGTCATCTCACAATACCAAGGTTTTAGTTTTATTTATTGTAGACTGAGTAAACGCAAACACAAGCAGAAGTCTTAGCATCTCAAATGGAAGTTCCCATCCTTGTCACAAGATTCTGCAGTTCTTGTATACATCCTAGTCTGTACTGTGTCTTTCTTTCCCAAAGCCTTCCAGAAGAAGATGGTTTAGCTACTACCGAGTAGATTTGGGCTGCCATTTTGGTTGAAGATGTGTAAGAGAAAGTTTTGCATGTCTTGGCAAGAACATCTGTTTGGCATCTGGTTCTAGTTTCAAATCAAATACCTCAGCCTATCTCTCTAATGGTACTAAGAACTGCAGATGAGAGGGGTTAGCTGTGGTTTGCTTGCAGTTCTGCTGTGTGATCAGCTCACACACCAGTGGGGCAACCAGTAATGCAGAGACCACTTGCCAAGCTTGGCTTTTTAGCTATCATACAATCCACAGTATGAAAATCTATAAGAAATTTTAGTATAGGCATAAAGTATTTCCAATTATGTTTGAAATTATAATTATTTTTCATATTTTGAAGACATAATACTTCTTCCAGTATGTTGGGAGCAACCTGACTATTCATCAAGTCCAATAAACATCAAAGGAGGTCATTAAATGTCTTGTAAAAAGTCTTCCTGCTCTATATAGAATGATAAAGTGTTTGTGCTACTCTTATCTGATCATTATAAGAAAAGCTATATCTGTAAAATCGTACTTAAAAAAGGACTTAATGCTGGGAGTATTTTGGTTTTTTAATTAAGACATCCATAAAGGCTTACCATATGATCAAGTGACTTCCTGGGTCCCAGCTTGTATGAGCTTGTAGACAGTGCAGGTAAGAGCATCTCCCATGGCTGCTGGCTGTGCAGGGCAGAACCAAACAGTGCTGCTGGAGCCCATTTCACTGGACCCTGTACACAAATCAGTCTCAGCTGTCTCTTGCACTGGAGCTACAGGATTTCAGAACTTGTGGGTCCTCTCTGCTCCACTCCCACATGGTGCTGAGGTTTATCTACATGGTTTGTGACTCATGGCCACATGAAGTTTTTGCTGTGCTGGCTGACGCTGCCAGCAGTTATGATAATTCTTATGCAATTTGCTGGCGTTACTCTATTGTGCTGCTTAAATTTTGTATAATCTTAACTCCAGGAACATGGAGGTATCCAAGGCAGGGAGATGACTAGGGAATGGAAGATGGCTTTTAGAGAGAGGAGCTGGGATGAATTTTAATCATATTTGCAATACATGGATATGAATCCAAGTGCTATTGGTGCATGACTTCAGATACCTCTCAGGTGGTATGTGTGAAAATGTAGCAATTCATGGCATGCACCACAGTTTGCTCAAAAAATACAATATTAAATGGTTTGTGAAATAATTTGGGAGTAAAAACATTTTTTAAAGAAGAAGAGTTGATATAGCTTATTTCCCCCAAGTCATCTGAATAAAATATTCCATTGTTCAATTATTTGGCTGTTGTAAATAATCTTAGAATGATAGAATGACTTAGGTTGGAAGGGACCTTAGAGATCATCTACTCCAGCCTCCCCACCATGGGCATTGATGCCTCTGAACTAAACTCAGCTGCCTGGGGCCTCATCCAACCTGGGCTTGAACAAACCCAGGGAGGAGGCATCCACAATGTTCCTGGACAAACTATTCCAGAGTCTCACCACCTTTGTACTGAAGAATTTCTTCCTATGATCCTACTTGTCTGCTGACAGTCCTGTGCTCAGTAGCTTGAGTTCACCTACCTCAGTGAGCATTCTGTGTGCACAACAGCAGACTTGGGTTACAGGCCACTGGGTGAAACTTTCTCCACTGATTTTGTTTGGTGTCTGTGTGCTGGTTTGAACTAATTGGAGGATTTGGATTAGAAATTAGGCTATAGGCTGAGAGAGGAAAACAGATGATGCTACTCCACTCAGAGCTTTACTGAGAAAGAAAAAAAACATTGTTTTAAGAGTTGTAACCCAAATATAGGTAAGTCAGACTGCTTCAGGCCTTTCTGGGCTGTGGCTGTTTCTTGCATGGCTCCTTTGTCCCTGCCTTTTGTAGCTGATTCTTAATAATTCTACTAACTTCTTTCCTTCTGTTAATCTCTCTGGCTGATCTACCTCTGCCTATCTGCTGCATCAACAGATGGTGAGATAAGATTGGGGAAGGGGGAGAAGGTGGTAGGGGTGGTTGGAAAAACTCCTCTTAGGGATTTTGGTCTCTGGGAGGGGTGTGGTGTTTCTGTATTACCTTTTCACTGTATATATCTGTAAATATCTGTTATACATTGTAAATATTTGCTTGTATATTATGCATAGCTGTAAATATAAAGCTTCATTTATCAACTTCCAGCCGTTCTGAGCCCTAGCCTGGGTTATTTCAAAACGGGGGCGGGGAGGGGGCAGGTAACTGCTAAAAACCACCAGTCTGGAAGAAGTACTTGCTGTTAAAAGGAAATCTCTGTTGGGACATAAAGAAAATGGGACTGAGTTTTAGGTGGTATGGGACTGGGATAAATGTTATCATTAAAAGTGAGTTGAAACAGCTATTTCTGAAATCAATTAGCAAGGGCTTTTAATTGGTGGGGGCATATCTTTTATGGTAATCAGGCTCTTACATTTATAATTCAGCAGTGTTTTCCATACAAGTAACCAGCTAAAAATCTTAATTAGATTATAGTGACTATAGGAAAAAGTTGTTCTAAAAGTAAAATTACAGAGTTATTACTAATGCTGTACAAATTAGTATGAAGTAGCTCAGACCAAATTATCCCTGAGAGTTTGCAATTAGGGGCACCTGCTATTAGTGCACTTGCTAAACTTTTATCAATTACCATTACTTCCTTGAAAAACAAGAACAAACCTGAATGTTGTGAATATTGTGAGAACACTTAATTGCTAGTGGTAAATTGCTGACTAGCTCCATTATCATTTCTGCTTTAAAGATTTCGAAAAATCTGATGATCAGTTTTATGAATGCAAAAGTTATGCTAATGTACTTAGTATCAGGTGGATTGTCTTGGGTCTTTCTTAGCTAGTAACATATGTCCTCAAACTTAACTAAGTCTCAGAGACTTTCACAGCAAGAACAAAGAAACAGAACATTATATCAACCTTGATGTCTGATTGGGTTTTTTTAATACTTTTTATTTTTCTGTCTTTTCCAAAATGGAACCTGAACTCATCCTAATCCTTGTGCTTATCCTAATGCTAGGAGGCTAAATCAATGGCTTTATGAATTCTTTAAGTGTTGAGTATAGGGAAATTCCTGTCATCTGAAATCATAACGTCACAATATCTGTGTGGCCATCAGGTCAAGAGAAGTGACCTTTACTCTTCTCTAATGAGACCCCACCTCGAATACTGTGTCCAGTGCTGGTGTCCCTGTCACAAGATTGACACAGAGCTGTTGGAGTGAGTCCAGTTCTATGCATGCATGCATTGATATATGAGGGAGCATTATGCAGCTGGTGTGAACAAAAATGGATGTTTTAGTCTTTAATTTTTCAAGAAGTCTGTATTTCCATGGGTCTTAGATATTCTGAGAAGGTCAGTGAAATAAAATGCTAATGAATGGTTCAATAAATATGTTATACGAACCCTTTTTTTATGTCATCTGAGAGTTGGACTAGATATTAATTTTTGTCAATTCAGGAGTGCTTTTAGTCCTGTGTAATCAGAGGTATTTGCAGCTTTAATATAAATTGGAAAGATACAAATTGGAGAACACGTCATTGCAGCTGTTGAGTGAAACAACAACATATTGCTAAAATTCATGATACTGTGTTGCCAGACTCATAAGAAATATAGGAAAATCTGGAAATTATCAAGAGATACATTAAATGCTATGAAATGGCTAAAATTGTTTATCTTGGCAGTTCTGAGATGAAGTCACTACATGGATGGATCAACTCTGAAGTACAGCTTGTGAAAACTGCCAGAAATTAAGATTTCACAAAGTTTAAAACAAAACAAACAACAAACAAACAAAAACAAACAAAGAAAAAAGGTTATAAATCATCTAGCAGAGAAAGAGAAAAAAAAAAAAAAAGAATCTAGTTTTGGTTTTTTTTACATGCCCCAGAAATGTAAATGGAGAAGGTATAGTGAAAGACTTTGTTTCCCAGACCACCAGAGCTGTAAGGAACAACCACTTTCTGATAGCACTTTATCATCCAGGAGAAAAGATATTTTCTACCTGAAACAACTTTAGGAATCTATGATTTTAAATCTACATTTTATGTTATATTGCTGACGAACAGGTAGCACTAGTAAATACTGCTTACAGTACCTAGTCCCTTATAGTGAAATAGAGACAACTGAGAAGCAATAGCAAAGGTAGATACAATTTAAAGCTAACTTAGCAATCAAAATGTTCTCAAAGCTTTATGAACATAGTAAGACTTATTAACAGACTTTATCCTAAATATTGCAACTGAGAGTCTTGATATGGTGCTGTGGAAAGTCCTACTGAGACCTCCTGGTGAGACAAGCTTAGTGCCCCTTCCTTTGGAGCACTAGGCTTTCAAGCAGAAGCTGAACTGGAGGCTGATACTGCAAGCAAGGGTAGGATGAAGACAGACAAAAGTTATGTCTGCAGGGCCCTTCTAGGCAGTTGAAGAAGTAGATTCTGTACATTTTTTAGACATTAACTTAGGTTTAAGAGGAAAATATATGCAATGAGGCATTCCTGTGAAGTTCCTATCAAGGCAACAATTTAAGTCAGCCTTGAGCAGCCGTGATATCCAAAGTTATGTTCCTCTTCTCTAAAGATGTTCAAACATCCCTACACCTTGTATATGGGTACCTGGCAAAACAGACCTGTTGTAAGGAACTCTCCATTGTAATTAATTCCTGCATTGCATAAAGTGACTATTTGAAGGCAAATATGCTTACATGACATGCTTATCATGTTTCAGTAATATGTATGCACAAGTTTCAATTATTTCATAATAAAGTTGTAGAAATCAATCTAAATTCATCAATAGCTTAGACTTGAGGCATGTGAACTATGAAGGAAGTGGAGACTGGGACCCTATGGGAGAAGCATGGCAATCATCAGAATGGAGATAGCCAAGTAATGTATAAGAATAGTGAGGGAGGCACTAGTAATGGGACCTAACCATGACAAACACCCTAGGGAAATGCAATGAGAACAAGGTGAACATCATGAAATGTAATATTCCTCAGAGATCCCCCTTGATTATTTCTTCTATGATTGATAAACTGACCAAAAGTATAGTTTAAGCAAACAGCAATAAAAATTACAGAGCACCTCATGATGGCCGTGCTCAAAGGTATGAAGATTTTTGCTATTTTTTCTGCTCATGTTTTCTTTTCTTCCAGGTTAAAGCCCAGGTGCTTTTGACAGATTAAAATTTACTCCTTCTACATCTTATCAAACATAAGACAAAGTGAGTTTGTGTTTTTAAACGAGCTATTTGTAGATGGTGGTTGTGTGCCTGCCCTCTCCTTTTCAGTAGCCTCAGGGTCTGTAAATTTGTTTTCTGCCTTTCTCTCCCTGTATTGATTTCACTTTCTCACTGCATAGCTTTAGCAAATGGAGCTGGTTTATGTATGACACATCACTGAAGCCTAAGAAGAATCTCCTTGGTTACTTTGATATACCCTAGATCCCACTCATATGTGCACGATGCTGCAAGTATAAATAGCTTTGGTCATGATGGGTGACTGTCATTGTAACTACTCACTTGAAGCTGCTACTACACTGTAATGAAAAAAAATGGGTGCTACTGGCTCTGCTCAAAGGAGAACAAACACCTGAGATCCTTGGAACAGATGCTGAACATAGCATTGATTTTAAAGAAGCTGCAGTGATGGGTGTGAGAATATAACTATGTAAGGATATATAGGTAACCAAGGAGCTGACATTTTGAAGTGCTTCTGCTGGGTATCTCCTTTGGCGCTTTCGTTGGCCTAGTTGGGAGCGACTAATGAGGAAAAAATAAAGTGATTCAAGTGACCACTGTGTGGTACTTCTCTCTCTCTGCTTCTCTATACAGAAACCATTAAATATTTTGTTTTAGTCATTCTAGATGCTTGTTCAGTCCTTTCTCTTCCAAACATAAGGCAGGAAATGTTGCATGAGTGGGTATTTCTCATGAGAGTTTCAACATTCCCCATTTGGGCTTGGTTGAAATTTCTGCTACAAAAACTACTTCTGTAATACTGCTGCTAGACAGTGTGCCAAAATCGGAAAGAAAGCAGATAGATATCTTAACAAATATTTCCTGAACAATTCTAATGTATGTTAATTTTGCTTTATTTTTTTTACAACAAAGAATGCAGCTGCTGTCACTATACTAAGCTAAATACTCACATTCTGTCTACCATAGGCTTCTCTTTTTAACCTGTGCTGCCATGTGGCTGCATTTGAGTTATGCTCATAGCTCATTTGGAATGAATAAATCGTAGTTGAAAGCTGGCTCCCAAACACAGTACTAGAATGAGAGCTGTGCGTTGCTTTTTTCACGTGTGATTCATATGCAGGGGAAAAAACAACATAGATGTTGGTAGGCTTATACCCAAAAATCAACTTCGTATTCCAATGCTTTTCTCGTTAGTTCTAGTTCGACTGATCTTGCAGCAAGTAGGGAGAGTTCTTCTGTTTTCCTATCAACAAACTACTCACCTCTCTTGACACCATGCCAGCATCTCCATTTCAGGTCATGATAGGAATGTAGTCAGAGGTAGTTATGGTCCTCAGTTATCTGGCTGTACATTATGGTTAGAGCTAGTTGGCATAAGTTAGAACAGCCCTATCTGTGTGATAGCCTGCTCCAGCCAATCTGCTGAGATGGTTTGATTTGAACCATCTGATCCAAACCATCAAGGTTAAGAGCAAACTCTTCTGTCTGGTCAAAGAGCATCTGAGTATGAAGTAACAACTGTATTTCAAAGATTTCTTAAGAAAGTTCCTGATAGCTTGCAAGGAATCATGCATATATCACTGCTGTTCGTATATATGTGTTAACATTTGGTGAATCTAACCTTTGGAATTCTTTAAATTAACTGCAATGGTATTTGGATTAGTTTTTTACTTAGAAACAAGTCTGTTTGGTTTTTATCTTTCCTGTACCAAAACAAAACAAAACAAAATTAATTATCCCATTTTGACTAAATTTAATGGAATTATAGAAGTCAGACATATCAGGTTTTCACATATTTCACCAACCAGAGGAAAAGCTGCTACATCACTAGTTTTACATACCAGGGGAAGTCACAGAAAAGTAGGAGTAGCTACAATCAAAGTTTGCAAATGCCTTGCCAGATGTTGAAGTCAATCAATTGCACCACCAACCTTAAAGAAATCAGTCTGTTATCCTGCTAGTGTTCCTCGGGGCAGAAGAAATTGGTTTCACAACACTAACCTTTCTAATCTTTTTCCTGTGATAATTGTTGAAAAGTTGTTTGTTTATTCGCTTGTTTTCACAGAATGCTCTTGAAGATTGTCAATTTCTTGGTGTCAGTATGTCTAAATTGGTGGGAATTTGAGGGGTTCTTTGAAGTATTATTATAGTTGCTTAGGACACATTTCAAAGACTTCCCTGGAACTGCAGAGACTGAAGTACAGGACTTACTAAGTAAATGTAGCTCATGCTAATTGTCTTTGGACCTTAGTTTTAGCAATATGTTGCATTTCCTGTTCCAAGAGATCAGTGTAGTAACTAAAATGCTGTTTTCTTTGAATGTAGGGAATAACCGAAATCCAAAACTTGCTATCATAAATAGATGTCTTAGGAACCCTACAGGATAAATGAGATGAGGTTATGTGCATAGGCCTTGTTAGAGTTGACTGTCTCTATTCCCTTCCTGAAAACAGTTTTTACTTGCACACATGCAGTGCTACGTAATTGTCTTATATCATTAATCCATTTTTCAGTACAACTTTGTCTCATTAAAATTGGGTAGTGAGAATTAATATGGCAAACCCTTCTAGAGAAGGGTTTGCTGTGAGTAAATAGGCAGGCTTAGATCTGGCTTTGCTGGCTGGCAAGGCAGAAATTGCAAATACTCTGTTCCAGCAATAGCAATTATACTGCATACCATACAACATGTCATCACTCCTTACTTAGAGAAACAGGGCAAGGCTTGCTGATACTACCTGACCTCTGAAAACACCCTGGAAATGGTTACATTTCACAAGGACCAACTCTCTTCCACTGTACCCCTGCAAGTTGTAAACAGCAAGAATGCTGTAATTTCTCAGATGAGAGAGTTAAAACTGAGGTGAGTGTCAGCATGATTTATGGACCTTGATTTGTTTAGCAAAGGGCAGTGTGTCTTTGTGTCATGCACAGGTTCTGTGTATCTGCAGAGACAATCAGTATTTGACTCTACACTGTATGCTTGAGTAACTCCATGTTTGGTACTGTTTGCCTTTAGCAGACATTCTTCACTATTTTGCATTAAGTGTTTTCAGTCATTGATAGTTTTCTTGTTCAAGGATTGATAAATGGGAATCTGTTCTCCATCCTGCCCTAACGGGACCCTTGATAGAGTGAAGCTTTTAGTGTTGTTTTTTCTATAAGCTTTGAAAAGAGATTGAAAGACATGATGTTGAGTCACCGGGGAACACCAGTTACAATGTGTGGCTCGGTCTGTCACTCATTATATAGCATAATCAGCTAAGTGACCAGTTCTGATGGGAATAAAACCACAGTTGGCTTTCTCAGAGAACATCAGTGGATGAATATCCTGTGGTAGATTTCTGGCCAAACTCCAATCTAAGAAACAAACCATGCTGTCTTTATGAGTGAAGAGCCAAATCATGGAAGGCTTGAAGAGAAGCAGTGAGAAAAAGCAGTGCAGAGAGAACATCTGTAAGCAGGTTGGAGCAACTACTTTCACAGGTCTTCAGTGCAGAAGTTTTTGAGGTCTCCACTAAGAATAGTGGGTTTAACTGTAGAAAAGCAGATGCAAAGTTAGGTATGTGTGAGATCTACGAGTCAAATCAGTTGGGTCTGTGCCAACAGTATGTTACTGAGAAGGGAGCAATGAGGGAGGGCATACTAATAGACAAAGAAGTCCACTACCAGTCTATGACACACTTGGGCAGTAATTCTAGTTATTGCTTCCTCAGCAAAAGGTGACTTCCAACCTGACTGCTGCTTTCATCCTCTACCTGCAGCTTTCTGTGTTTTCCTGGATGACTCTTGAGCTTCAGGCCCCTATTGCCTGCCCCAATGTTAGGCTGCTGTGTGAGGAAGCTATCCCATCCTGCAGTACTTAAGCTCTTCTGCTTGCAAGCCTCTGCTGGCCTTGCTCGCAGTGCTCAGCATAGCCACATTGTGGGCAGTCAGCTACTTCCAGAGACAGCTGGGGAAAAATAAATAAAATTATGGGACACACTCGTTTAAAGGTAAAGGCAAGGAAGATAACTAAGGTCCTGCAGTTCCTTGCCCACATGGAAAATTAAAGGTATGTGAGTAAGCTTGAGGACTGTGGGATTTTTATTTGTTGTGATACAGGGTTCAGAAGAGAAAAACCTGTTTCTCAAAGCTCTTTGCCATGTATCTAGTTTTATGGACTTATGTGATTTTTTTTAAAAAGCAAACCAACAAAACCACCAGTAAAAAAGTAAATCTCAACACAGTTAAAATAAAACAAAATGTGCCTTGGAGCATCTTGATATGGTTTGGAAACAGTGGCCAACATAAGAGAAAAAATAAAATAAATAGATATTAAAGGTTAACATTTAAGATGTTTGTTTAAATCAAAACATCCAGGAAAATGTCAGCAATAAAAGTGAAAGTGAAGAAAGAATATTTAAGGGCAGGTGGCTTGGGGGGAGGGGGGGGTGGATTGTGGAAATTTCTTATGAAGTTACCAGGATAAAAATCAAGGCCTTCAAAGCCTTCTGATGATCATATAATTTCTGCATCATAAAAAGATAAGTGAGGTTTATTTATTGCTAAGCCAACTGAAAGACTCAACTGAACATTAAATACACTGTTACACTACCAAAAAGAAAGTTAGCCATGTCACCAGTGCCCTCCCAAGGGGGTTGCAGATGCCTCCTTCCTAGAGGGTGTTCAAGGCCAGGTTGGATTAGGTCTTGAACAGCAGAGTCTAGTTGAGAAGCATCCCAGCCCATGGTGGGGAGTTGGAGTAGTTCATGTTGAGCTTCTCATGAATCAGTACATCCAACGCTCTTTTTTCAGAGCTGCTATCAACCCATTCTGCACCCAGCCTGTATTTGTGCTTGGAATGGGCAGATCCAGATGCAGGACTTTGCACTTTGACTTGCTGAACCTCATGCAGTTGGCACTGGCCCACTTCTCAAGCCTGTTATAGAAGAAACGATATACAATAAGTATACAGTACTAGGGGAGAGCATTATATTTGCTATTATTGGCAAGCTATGAAATAATACTTAGAGATCAATATGCATTACTTTAAGCAAAATATTTCCAAGAGACATGTCTTAAAAATAATTTCATTTCAGTGTAGTTCATTTTCTCCTACTGCAATTTTTGCTAATCTGGGTTTTTACATTGGGGTGGGGAGGCAGACTTTGCTAAAATCAGCATTGCTAAGGAGAAGTTTTCATGCATGTGCCAACACGCATGCACAATTTCACCAATTGTTATTAGAAATAGGTCTAAATCAGGCAGCTACGTAGGATGAAATTAGGAGGTGCCACCCAACACTTAAGCCTGTAAACAGAATTTTGAAAAATAACACATGTGAAACACTGTCAGTTGTACTCTTATGGCAAGAATGGTCAAGTTTTTGCATACTTGGAGAGAGCTTTTGTTCCTATGGAGGTCACATGGGGCTCAACACACTGCGTTGTGTTTGCACATCCCAGGACCTGACTCACTAACCTGATATTTCCTCTTCCCACCCTGACAAGGTGTTGGATATATCCCTGCACAGAGTCATAGTTCCTTTTTCTGATTTTTGTTCGAGTCTGACAAGCTTCCATATAGGTCCACCAATTCTTGGCTATTCCTGATTTGAACCAGAGCAGTTCCAGTGATTTTGATTAACCTCAATTTTTGTGTGCTCAGGCCATGTTTCAAGACTTAAACAGGATGATTATGGGTTGCCTTGTGTGCTATCATTCTAACTTTTTTTTCTGGAAATTGAAGTTTTATTACATGAAACACAGAAAAGTGGAATGAAAGTTGTTTCATTACTTTTTTTTGCTGCTGCTGCTTTTTTTTTTTTCACTGTAGACTTTACCACTTTCTAGAGAAAAGTTAAAATGACCAAAATGTATCTCTTGAAACCTTTAATCAAAGTATTAGAATGAAAACAGGGAGCTTTAAAACTCAGAAGTCTTATCTGCAGGAGGCAGCTAATATTATCTGTTCTTTAAAAAAAATACTGCATATCAAGCTATTGAAGTGAAGTTTCTTTGGGAAAGGAATTAAAGCAAAGTAATAGCTTAGGGCCAAATGATCTCCTTTACATTCCTTGATTTTACCAAGAGCCAGGACAGGTGCACAGTACCTGAATGATTACAGAAGATAAGAGCAACAGTGGCTCAGGTCTGCAGCTTGCCATTTCATCTCAAGATCCAGCAAAAGCCTCTTCTTGCTCCCTCACCTTTGGTCTTTTAACAGGAACTAGGGAACAGAGCTAGGGGTAAGGATGCTAAGCAGACAATGTATTTCACAATCTTTAATTGCACAAGCAGCAGATCCTGTTCCCTCCAATCTCTGCAGGGCCATTTCAGTCCTTTGCCTTTGGGGGAGAGATGAGGGGGAGCACAGGCTGTTATGGAAGGCAAGGCAGAGAAACAAGCTGAGAGATACCATGTCCTGCCAAATGTGAGGAGTAAATCTGGGGCTGTGTAGATGCAGGATAAGAACGTAGGCTTTGTCTTTGGATCATCAGTAGCAGATAAAACAGCTCATGGAATCACATACCCAAATATTTTTGGTTCGATGCAGTCTATATCTGGGTAGGTAGCACCATGCTGGACTAGTTATCCTAAGCTTGTGTTACATGCTCTGCAGCTTAGGTAGGCCAGCAAATAACTCAGTAACACCTCCTGAATAACCTGGCATCTATCTGACAACTCATTGAGAGAATATCCTGTAAAATTTATGACCTGACTCCATTAGTCAAGGATTAAATTGAGTTGGTGCAGTGAGGTAAACATTTGTAAGGGTGTTTGGATGCTGTTACAGGAAATGAAATCATCTGCATATATGGGAATATTTATTTTACATTTTGTGTGCTTCGTATTTATCTTCTCTCTATAGTGATAGCAACAGAGATTCAGAGAAAGTACAGCAGTAGTGTTCAAAGGTTTTAATCCCTGTTGCCTCACTTTATACTCATGCATAGGATGAAGAGGGCCAAACCTCTTTGAGATGTCCTTTCTGCTTGCAGATTTGCTGCAATATTACTGGGGGGGGGGGGAGGAAATTCAGCAGGATTTTTCTTGCTGAATAAGAAAAGCTCAATCCTCATTTTTAGCATTGGATGCTCTCCCAGAATCCCTGTTTCAAGAAGATGGACTAGTAAAGGAGGTCTGCTGTGGTGAATGAGCACAGGTATTTCAGTGTCTAGTACCATGCCACATGTTGTTCTTTTATGGAGATTTACTATACTAATGGTACTCATGTTGCCTTGGCCAAGTTCTGTGCCACACATCTCTGGTGTGGACCTCCCCAACAATGAGATTTCTCTTTGTCTTTAGGGAACTTTCATCAGCCAGCTCATCTGCTGAGGGAGCTGGGGTTGTTTGGCCTAGAGAAGAGAAGATTCCAGGGGGAATCTTACAGCTGCCTTCCAATACCTGAAGGGATCCTACAGGAGGGATTCAGAGGGACTTTCCATAAAGGGGGAATGATTTTAAGCTGAGGGCAAATAGGTTTAGATTGGATCTTAGAAAGAAGTTCTTCAGTGCAAGGGTTGTGAGACTCTGGAATAGACTGCCCAGGGAGGTTATGGATACCCTGGGGGTGTTGAAGGCCAGGTTGGATGAGGCCTTGAGCAGTTGACTCTAAATTGAGAGCCATCCCTGACCATGGTGGGGAAGTTGGACTAGATGATCTCTAAGGTCCCTTCCAACCTAAGTCATTCTATGATTAGTTTCAATGTCATCAGAAATAGAAGTACATAATGTATCACTCAGGTACATAAACGTTAGGTAAACTTGTGACAATTCTGGACATCCTTGGATAGATGAATGAAATTGATCTAAGTTCCCACTTGTTAGTTGGTCTAAATAACACAATAACAGAGCAATTTTTAAAAGCAGCCTTTGTAATTTATTTTCTCATTTCCACCTTCAGATCATCCTTCTTCATTACAAATTAATATAACCTTTAAATACTTCTCTTGATCTGGTCTTTCTAAAGTGAACAGTAAACCATACAAGTGGAATAGAATGTAAGACTCGCTCTGTTTCTTATCTTGAACTCCTTCATATACTGCACTTTATTGCTTGTTCATATGGCCATAGTGCCCAGGACTTGAAACCCTTTCCTCAACAAAACACAGATATCCTCTAAAGCAAGCTGTGCTTGAGCAAAATTTTCAAGTTTGGACCTTGAAAGGCAAAGGAAATAGTGAAATGGAAACTCTTTACAGAGCTAATTGAGTAATACATATAAGCCAGATTTGTTAGAGCTGAGTAACATACTTTTTTTTGGTTTTTTTCCTCTGTACTGCAACATGCAGAAATGCGATAGCAGAGAAATTATCTTATCCTGTTTCTTTATTCCTAGCTCAGTAGTTATTTGGGCTCCACGGTTTAAACAGTACTTTCTCACAGAAAGCACTTACCTGACATATGGCCATCATCAGTGGAGTGACTAAATGCTTCATAAGCATAAATTGACTTTATTTTCATAATAACATGACCTTGAACTGGGAAAGTTTTCAACCCAGCTAAATAGCTGGGGAAGAAAGGGAGAGAGAGAGAATGAAGCATGTTGCTTATTTTTCACAGCTACTTGGTGCTGAGATGCCAGTTTTAATTTTCCTTGTCTATAGAGGGACTGTGATTTTCATAAATGTCAGAAGGATCTTCTTTCTTTTCTGTATGGTGGGGGAAGCTATGACAGGCCAAAATATCTGACCTGTGAAGCTCAAATTAAAATAGGGAACATTTCAGTTTAACCTGGTTTTAATGTTAAAATCAAGCAGTGAACAGGAGTGTAGCCAAAAGAGCTCATGCCCTTTCTTCCTTCCCAGCAATATCTGACAGTATTTTTCAGTATATTCATTACATTAAAACATACATTAGTCTGCATCAGAAACCTCACCTGGTGGTTTCATAACCACCCCTGTGGGTATAAGAGGGTGAAGCATCTTGTTCTGGACACACAGAAGTGTACAGCACCCAGGTGCATGCCCCAGTCACTCAGTCAAAATGCTGATGTAAGCACTGCACCCAACACACATTTGCAGAAATGAAACAGCACAAGTGGAATGTGGTCTGCATGCTGTTGAGTTGTTACAGAACTCATCTTATCTCCCAAAGCAAACAATTGGGCCAACAGCCTTCATGTTACCATTTTAAATGATCCAGCATGACAGTTGGATCACCAGCTAGAGTATCTCCTCCCAGCTTAAGGATTGAGAATATTTGACTGTAGTCAGTATTTTTTATATTATGCATTTTCTGTATAAAAATGTGCGTGCTCAGCAAAAAATAGCTGCCATTAAGCACTCTGATATTTTTCCTGACAGCTCTACAGTATGTTAGTATGTATCCAAAATGTATTACAAGTGGCTTATATGTTTGCTTCCAATTTGCTAACAACAAATACTTGATTTCTTCAGATTTCTTTCTTTTCAGGTTTTCTTTTCATAGGTGTTCCTAAGCGTGATGCAACTGTATTTTCCAACTTATCTGTAACCATGGCTTTATCTTTTTCTTTCTTTTGCTAATGAAAAGAAAAATCAAATTAATTTTATCAAGCTGCTGGTAAAGAACAGAAAGCATTTACTGTAATTAGGATATTGCATTAGAGAAGTGATCTAAAGAATACTGCCAAATGTCATTGCTCTTAGCAAAGAAACTGCAGAAGTTGAAATGAAAATGGAATTTTGAAGAGTTGTGTAATTTACTTAGCTGCTCAGTGATGTTCACTGATGAACTCATGAATCGTGTTTTAACAAGTCAAGTTTATATTTTGCAAGAAAAGATTAGGAGAATCTTTGATATAAAGCAGGTAATTCCTCACTTGCCTGCTCTCTGTTTAGCAGCTGTTACACCACTCTCCATTTCATTTGACAGTTGGCACAATGCAGGTAATGACAAGGTGCATGATGACAAATGCCTTCATCATCTGGTTTCCTATTGATTTCATACACCAGATTCTTCAAACCTCTGTAGAGTAAACCCAGCCCTGATTAGAGTCTAATTCTCAATCCATTTGAGCTTCATTTTTAAGGACTATAAATTTACTTAAGAATGAGTCCAGCTCTATAGTCTTATCTATATGGATGTAGCCTGTGTCATTAATCCACTGGAACTAGGTGCCTATCCTCTTGGACACAAAAACTGGCACTACTGATTGGATTGCAATATTGGAGCCCGAGTAAGAATGCCTATGTTTTGCTGAGAGGAAATTCCATATGATGATCTGCTCATATATAGCACTATCTGGGAATTAATCTTGCAATCAAATTGAATACTCTGATACCTCCTTCTTATGTCTGGCAAACATTACACTAGCATATGTTTCCAAAAGCCAGGCGTCTCCTTGAGGAAAGTGTAGTAATTTTTCAATTGCTATGAGTTGGCAAATACACAACAGTAAAGGTTTGGCCCTCGCTCCTGCTTTCCTTGATTCAGAACTGGTGAGAGCAAACCTGGCCTGCAGTCAAGACAGAAATGATTACATAGTTCACAGAATCACTCAGATAAAATGTATTAAGCCATAACTGCTCGAGGATTACTTCCTCACACCTTGGCTGCACGCACAAACCCACTCATTCTACATGGAGGAGTTTAACCTTCTCTTCTTACTTTCCTACATAAGTAAGATTATATCCTCTTGTTAGCACAACTGTGTAGCTACATTAGAGCCCCTGAGCAATGTACAATGTGAAGGTGGTGATTTTGTTTACGGTGCTTTATTTTTACATCCCTTACAGAAACAGCTCCTTAGATGCCAAACCATCTGCATGTTATATCATAAAAAATCAATTTCAGGTTGGGTTGCAAAGGAACTTATCCTTATAGACAGAAGAGATATATACTGAATATATCAACTGTATCTCTCCTCAGTACGTGCAGAATTTTGAAGGAAAAGGATCGAACAGTTCTTTAAAGTTCAGATACTGAAATCGATAAATTTTCATCTGCTTCCACCTGCCCTCCCCACTCTGCTATCTAATGATCTCTAAATATCTTTAGACAGAGAAATGCATTGTAGTATTTTGCACTGATCTGTTTTGAGGATAAAGTACACTCTGCAGAAGAAAGCAAAAAGAAAAGAAAAAGAAAGCAAAAAGAACACAAAGGCAAACATTCAGGGTAATCAAACATGCTGTATTTGTATACAGACAAGATGTCAAGGTGCAGTAGATTATGAAAGCATTAAGATCTGGCAACTGAAAGGAAAGAGTGCTTTTGATAGTTAAACATTGAAACTTTATTGAAAAGGGGTTGAGGTGGTAATGAAAACAACATCTGTCTGTGATTGCTAAAGTGTGATTGCAAGAAGAAAACTGAATGACGTTATCTCACACTGATTGACATTTAAAAAACCTTGGAAAATGGACATTAGAAAGGAAAGTTAGACAGATGTAGCAAAGCAACAGCTGCTGGAGATGGACAAGGTTTCTCTAGGGACACATTGCCAAGTTAAGTAAAGAGCCTTATTCTGATTGCTGGCTGCTACAAATCAGCTTTAGCTTCACTGAAGTCAAACTAGTTGTGCCAGTGCAAAACTGGTGTGAGATCAGAATCAGGCATTGAAAAAAGCACAAAGTGATAGACTATGGCATATTTCTATCAATAATCGATTTGGTTTGCCATTATGGTCACATGTAGTATGTGTTTGTAACCAGGTTTATTTTTTTATGATTGATAAACATATTCAAATACTAGCAGCATAGTCAGATATTCCACCAGGTGAATCACCTAGAGGACTGTTCTATACAAAACAAAGCAAAGGATAAGCACAAATTCCTCCCATTGTAAAGTATTGTGGAGAGAGAAAATCACTGCTTACCTACTCTCAAAGATATTTGGGGGTAAGATGGGGGCATTAAGAAGGTGATTTGAGCCTGCTGCACTCCTCAGCTTTTTGAAGACCCCTCAGCAATAGTTTATAGTGGTAGAGAGTGGGTGTTCCCCAAGCCAGGATTGCCTGGCTTTGAGACATACCCAGATCACCAGGTCTGGAAGGCTGGCTTTCCAACCTCTGCAGCCTAACACCCTTATGCCTCTAGGCTGGAGGTGCACAGGCTTCTGGAAAAGTCATCAGTCAGGTTCTTGGTGTACTGCTTGGACTAGAAAACAGTCATACCAACTTCCTTCTGCTAGCAGCAGTTATAGAACTGATCCTAGTATCTGCTTTGCTGAACTTCTCTCAGTTTGAGAAACTCCTCAACTGAGTTTCATCCCCAGCTGAGTAAAAATAAACAAGCAAATAAAGCCTGTAAACATTAAAAGGGGAAAAAAAAGTGCTTTCCAGCCAGCCTTTCATATTACATTTTTTGAAACAATGTCTTTGTTTTATAGACAGATTTTATTTTTCACTCTAAACCGTGACCATGTGTTAAGGGAGAACAGCTTTTTAGTATCTTTCTTAACTTGCTCTAAAGACTGTGGGCGGGGGCCACTGGGTTCTGGTGAATAATCCCTTATCCTCTGCATCATGGACAGATGCTGGCAGCAAGACAAAGAATTAGAAGTGAGTGTGAGCAAAGTTATAAAGCTGTGTTATGGAAAGTGGAACATAGGAAGCCACAAAGTATTGGAAAATCAAAAAGCTGTTGTTAACCACAATATTTTAACACTGTTTTCTTTTTATACAACATTCTCCCTCTCTCTGTTTTGGGGAGAAGCAACTTCAGGGAAGAGGACAAAAGAACCTGGAGCCACTGAGTCTGAGAGACCCTGGCTTGCCCAGGCTTGTTTCGCTTCTGTTTATGTCCTGTGGTAAGCACTTGGCTTGTGCCTACCTCATGCAGGGCCTATGTCTTTCCCAAATTTGGGTAAAGCAAGCCTATGGCTTCACCTAATATGGTCAAGCTTGGCTAACTACCATTCTGTTTGACTATTCTGTGTCCAAAGGCCCATTAGTCTCAGACTGATTTGATAAAAAGAAGATGAGCAGGTAATACAATGTGCTCTGCCCTTGTATCTGTGCTGCTGCCTGTTGCCATCTGCTATGATTGCCTGCTGCTATACTTTATAGCATTATGCTCTGCTAAGCTATAACTCAGCTCTGCTGAATAACAAGCCCTGTGTTTGGGCTAGTTTATTTGCCTGGTAAACTGCCTGCTTGGAGTTTACCTGAAACAGGCATTATTGCCTTTACACAATCGGCCTGCATAGCCAGTGCGATATCTGTGCTAAGACTGCACATCGCGAGACATCCTGCCTACACCTGAAAGTCTCCTGCCAAGATGGGAAGTCCTGGAGGTACACAGATTCTCCAGAGAAATTGGGACCAGGTCAGGGATTGTCTGCCCCTTTCCCCAGCATCCCGTAAAGCCTGGGAAGAATCAGAAACCTCAGCAGCCAACAAGACAATTGGCAGAATTCCCTGTAAGTGTTTGGGTACTGTCTCAAGCTGTAGCTACCCTCGCAAGTTGGGAGATAATATTTTGTGGGTAAATACTTAAAGCCTCTTGTAATTTACCAACTGCTTTCTGCCATGTAGTGGTTTAGCAGTTACCTGCCCCCCCACCTTTTATAAACCCTGGCTAGGACTCAAAAACACTGGAAGCTAATAAATGAAGCTTTATATTTACAGCAATGCACAATATACAAGCAAATATTTACAAGGTATAACATATATTTACAGATATATACAATACAAAGGTAATACAGACACCACACCCCTCCCAGAGACCAAAATCCCCAAGAGAGGGGTAACCAGTCACCCCCTACCACCTTTCCCCCCTTCCCCAGTCTTATCTCACCACCTGTTGATGCTGTAGATAAGCTGAAGTAGATTGGCCAGGGGGGTTAGTAATAGGAGAGAAGTTAGTAGAGTTACTCTGAATTAGCTACCAAGACAGAGAGACAAAGGAGACCATGCAAAGAGCAGCCGCAGCCAGAGCGGTCAGAAACCGTCTCATTTAGTGTTTTGGGAACAGCACTTTAAAAACATTTTTTTTTCTTTCTCAGTAAAACTCTGGTGAAGTGACATGCTGTGTTTACCTCTCTCAGCCAATAGCCTAATTTCTCACTCAAATCCTCCAATTAGTTCAAACCAGCACATGCCATAAGCAGAAATGAGCTTCCTTGAGTCCATCCAGTGGGCAAGCAGTATATTGACTGCAAGAACCTTCTCTTCCTGTTCAATTAATGTTTATATAGTTTGCTAGTTATTTCTAGATCCAGTTATTCATTTGTATAATGTTTCCATGACCGTTGCAAAGAGCCAGTTATTATTAAAATAGTGGTTGGGGCTGGCAAGAGTTCTGAACATTGAAAATTAATAGACAATATCAATTTTGAAAAATATATTATCACATTAATTAATTACCCCTCCATCACACACTCTGATGCAATTCAGAGAAAGAGGGCAGGAACAGAAATTGTTGGGAGAAGGTTGACATTTAGAGGTGAATTTGCATGATCTGCTTTTTATGGCTATCTTGTATTGGCAAAACTGAAATCTGAAACACCTCTTTTTCACCTCACCCCATTTCAGAGCAATTTATTGTGTCCTCTCCCTATTGCTGGCAACCTACAAGGACCCTAGAGAGATCAGCCCTCCAGCACAAACACAGAAAGTCAGCTGGTCCAGCAGTGCCAGTACCGTGTTAGTGCTGCCCCACAAGCACATGGTAGCAGCACAGAATAGAATTCCATTCAATTTTATCTGCTCTCAGAAAAAAACATGAGATTAAATAAGTCTCACCACAGCTAACTACTGACTAACAGAAGGAAGGATGAATTTTCTACCTCCCTTTCTCACCAGACAGTTAACTGCACTCTTCCTTTGCCAACTACATGTACTTTGTGCTTCAGAAGATTCTTTAAGCTGACCAGAATAGAAGTAATTTCTCTCATCAATCGGGATTTCATCCTGTTTCATCAAACTTCTTAAGCTTTTTTGTTCTGGCTTTCTGATATGTTTCTGAATCTTCTCTCTCTTAGAGAGAAACTCTTCTGAGAGCTTGTTGTAAAGGAGTTTCCTTCTACAGGAACAAGATTTATAGCATCAAGAGATCTGCTTTACAGTGACCATTAGCCCTTGGGTATCAACATATACTTCTTATGCTAAGGAAAAAGAAAATCTATTCATCTTTTATATTAAGTGCTTTTGTTCAGTGTGGTATCATGATGAAGGGAGTCACCAAACTGAAAGGTATCATGCTGTACAGTAAGAAAGCAGGGCTTTCATACTTTACAGACAGAATAATTTCAAAACAGATTATTTGCCTTGCAAGAAACAGCAAGTGTGCACAACGCCTCAACAAAAGATTCTTTTCAGGAAACCAGAACCATCTAAGTAGTCCTGAGGTTTTAGGTGGTAAGGCAATGGCACAAAATTAATCTCCTCCTAATTTGGATCCATTCATCCTAATTGATTTTAAATCTATTTTGTGATTTGAGTAAGCAGCAGTTGTACCTGGAGGCCCAGCACTTGTCTTGTTTATCTAATGCTGTCTGTAAGTCTGCCCTTTCTGCTTCTCTGAACTCAGGAATTCTCACCTCAAAGTTTATCACCTTTACAGAAATGTGTTGTAATTGGGTTGTTTCTAGGGTGGGGAACACATGTGGCAATTTGTCTGCTGGTCATCCCAGAACATATCAAAGTGGCCAAGTGTAGGTAGCCCAGCATATAATCTCCCCACTGCACGAACTGATGCTTGAGGAAACACCAATCTGGAAATCATAGAGGGGCTTCCGCTCCATGGCTCTGATACCAAGCTGGCACAACTGCCTAGAACTGGCTTACATCCAGCTGACTTGAAATGCAACCAGAACTGCCTGTTTCCACAGATCTGCCATCTTTACATATTCTTAAATTAGCTCTATGATAGGACAAGGCAACCTTGAGAGCATTATTCATACAATGATATTTCACGTCACTGTATTCTTTCTAGCATTGCATGTTGCCCAATAATTTTCTTGGCATTTACTCAAGTATACTTTTCTCTTTAACCATATATCAAAGGTACCCATTACTGATTCATCTGAATTATGGCTCACTTGGGCTTAGTAGGACTCTAAAGGACTTGTGGCTGCTCTTGAAGCATCATTTCAGCATTTGGTTGCAATTCCAGTTTACTACATCTGGTGTGAGTTGTAAATTCTCTCAGCATTCCGTCCTTAATGAACAGCTCATCAAATTACTCCTTTCCATTTGCTGTGTTTAGTGTTTGCATCTAAAATAGTTCAGAGCCTTGTAAATAGGTTCTAAGCAAAAATTCATCTTAATTTCATTAGGCTTGAAATATGGAGATCAGTCCTTCAAGATCTATAACATGTTGTCACTCAGTGTTTGGAAATACTTTGTCTTCTCGCTTGTCTTCTGTGTACTTGAGGTCTCGGAAGTCAGCATTTTTGTTGTTGTTTTTTAATGAGGGTAATGATATATATCGTGTCAGATTATTTTTAGTATGAAGATTGCATAGTTGCCATTGGAGAATTTACCTGCGTGATGATTCAATCATAATTTAAAAAATTAGTTCTTCAAACTTACTTTTTTTTTGCCAAAGGTTATCCCTCCTATTTCTGAACAATGTCTAAAATAATGAATCCTTGACCTGGAATGGAGTCTACTGCTTATACCTAAACATTACTCTATAATGATTTTATGCATGTTTGCATAATGAAGTGCTTAGGCATTAATCTCATACAGTTATCTTTGCTTTTTGATGACAAACTAAACTGTCATTGCTGTATGTAGCATTTCAAGTGCCCTCTACCATTCCAGTCTGATTCAATTCAAACTTGCGTGGTTGTAATTTAAATCAGAAATATAATATTAAAGCATTTGTTTGAAATATCAGTTTCTGAATGCTTAACCCTTTCCAGCTGGGATACTTGTGAGTTAAGTATGGCTTTGGTGTAAAGAATTGCTACTTCCTACTGTCTGTCAAAGGTCTTGCTTCCTTTTAATCCACATCTGAATCTGACCCACAGTTTGCAAATCCCCACTCTTCTTTCCTTCTCACACACAGTGATCTGTGACAATAGAAATAATGTTCAACCTTGTTTTGTCTTGTTAACAGCATGTGGTTAGAATATTGTACTACCATTTCAGTAATATTTTTACACTTGTCCCCTACTGACTTGGCTGGTTGCCAGCACAGTGATTTACGCCTTGTTTGCTTCCAGATGTGATTATTGCTTTTCTCTTCTGGATGAGCTATCTAAATGAGTTCTTCACAGATTAAAATGCTGGAGTTCTCAAATCAGGGACACGCTTAAACTAATTTTGAATGAAAACAAGCACAAAAATTCCTAAAGGAACAGAAAACACCTGGACAGAATTTTTATTTCAATAAAAAAAAGTTGAAACTAAATTATCTTGGCTTGTTAAATAATGATGTAAGCTAGCAGAGATTCAAAACATGTAACCTCATCATTTTACATGCAGCCTATTTGTCTGTAACTCTCAGTATATTTAGTAAAATCTCACATCTTTATGGTGAAAAGACAGCTTAAATGAAACATTTTCAGAAGTCTTTGATCTGTTTTTTCTTTCACTCTGAAAATTACTTTAATGCCTAATTTAAGATATGTTGAACTTCAAGGAAGTTAGAATTTTATATTACTCATCAGTGTTACATTTACAAATATCTTTTCCTCACTTTACCCAAGTATCTGTGTACAGTAGTTGACCTATACAAGTTAAGATCAGGCTTGCTGAAGTTGAACACAGACCTAATCAAGCTTTAATGACCAAAACAAGGAATTTTGAATAATAAAAATTTAAAAATAGTTTCTATCCTCTCAAGCTTCCCCCCATGCTCCTGAGTTTCTTGGTTTTAGATGTGCATTGCCTGACTTCAGTATGAATTATGTATTGACATAGTTTTCCATAAGATGTAACAAGAAGATGCATTATTAATTTGCAATACATATGAACATCTTTAGAGGAAATTATTTGAACTCAGACATCTGGAAAATGAAAGTGTTATGTATTGACCTAGTGCAATTTGCCATGATGCTGGTAATTTCCTATTCATATGCCTTGGAACTAGTAGAAAGAGCACTGTATATAAACCCAGAAGTGCTTGTACTATATTATTTAGAATAGTACTCCAAAACCAGAAATGGTCAAGGAGACTCACTACAGCGATATCTGATCGAGCGAGGCACATTCCAACTCTGTTGCCTTTATGAGTTCAGGGTCAACATATTTGGAAGAGATCTTCCCTTCTCTACCAACAGGAATCATAGAATCACTGAATCGTTTGAGTTGGAAGGAACCTCCAGAGGTCATCTAGTCCAACCGCCCTGCAGTAAGCAGGGACATTCTCTATTAGATCAGGTTGCTTAGAGCCTTGTCCAGCCTCACCTTGAATATCTCCAGAGATGGAGCCTCACCTACCTCCCTGATCCAGTGTTCCACCACCCTCATGGTGAAGAACCTGTTCCTAACATCCAATCCAAATCTAGTCTTCTCTAATTTCAAGACATTGCCCCTTGTCCTATTACTCCAGGCCTTTGTAAACAGTCCTGCAGCCCTCTTGTAGGCCCCCTTCAGATAATGGAAGGCTGCTATTAGGTCTTCCTGAAGCCTTCTTCAGGCTTAACAACCCCAGCTCCCTCAGCCTGCCTTTGTAGGAGAGGTGTTCCAGCCCCCTGATCATATTCATGACCCTCCTCTGGACCCAAACTGATACCAATCAGTGCAATAATGCCCCACCAGCTACAAGAAATTGGTGATTTTTCACAAAGGAACTGTACCCATTAACCTCTGAAAGTCCCTGAGCAAGGCAAGGAAGACTTTTAAAGCTTAAATAATTGAAGAAAACATTAAATAGCAACATGCATGTCTAGCTTGCAGTTCTATTTATTAAGACGAGAGCTGTGTGCTGCTTGTTCTTTATAATCTGCTAGCTGAGAGCTGCCGAGATCTGGCCCCAATGTCATTGTGTATATTGTGCAGAAACATGAATCAAGCCTGTCAGCCCTTTGATGTTCATGCCAAGTCAACAGTGCAGTCATTACAAGTACTAACCAAAAACCCCTCCGTGTTGTCTACCAATGAAGACAGAATAATTTTTGTCCCTTTGCTTTTTTTTATCATGCTGTGGAAGATTCCTTTAAAAGTGATGTTTGTCAGATGGAGCAAACCATCTTGTCATGTGCTGTTCTTAATTACAGATTTTGAGATATTACAAAGTTTACATTTTAACTTTTTACCACCATTGCTTTTTGTTGTTGGGGTTTTTTGTTTGTTTTGGTTGGTTGTTTTTTGTTTAATTTTGGGGTTTTTTTGTGGGTCTTTTTTTTTTTTTTACTTTGGCAGTTACCTTATAAAATTTCTCCGATATAGAAAGTCCTTCCAGAAGCAGAGATTTGGACAGGTAGACATTTACTGAATCCCAAAATGCAGTTAAATGCAAGCTATTCTTATCTCTTTATGGAAGAATATTAAGCTGACATTGTCAGCTTAATTTCATCAAAGGAATAAATGTCCTTTTGCCCCAGGGACTCTAGGAAAAGGTATTTTGAGTTTTGGTCATTATGCCAGGCATAATAGTCTCCTTTCTTCTGAATCAGTCTTAAGGTCTTAAAACGGGAAAAGCAGCAGCATACAGAAAATAATATATCAAAAAAGCCAGTACACTTTAATTTTAGTTGTATGTAATGGACAAAAGCTCTGAGACAAGATAAAACTATTGGAAAATTCCAGTACTGGAAATCAGGAGGTCTTTGTTTCTGTACCTAATACTGTTAATCTTGCAGCCTTCTTTAGACCCATTGGTTTAGTTCTGCACTCTTAAATTTCAAAGCAGTCCTAACTGAATAATCACTGCTGATGTTACA
>VWZI01003989.1:0-15765 GCA_013396835.1 Psilopogon haemacephalus | reverse complement strand
GCTGAGGTGCTCAATGCCTTCTTTGCCTCAGTCTTCAGCAGCAAGTGCTCCAGCCACGATGTCCAAACTCCAGAGGGCAAAAATAAGAACTGGAGGAGTGAAGACCTGCCCACTGTAATTGGAGATCATGTTCGAGAGCACCTGAGAAACCTGAACATGCACAAGTCCATGGGGCCTGATGGGATCCACCCGAGGGTCCAGAGGGAACTGGCAGATGAAGTTGCCAAAATACTGTCCATTGTATTTGAAAGGTCATGGCAGACTGGTGAAGTTCCTGCTGACTGGAAAAAGGCAAATATAATACCTATCTTCAAGAAGGGAAAAAAGGACGACCCTGGGAACTACAGACCAGTCAGCCTCACCTCTGTGTCTGGCAAGATGATGGAGCAGATCCTCCTCAAGGCTCTGCTAAAGCAGATGGAGAACAAAGCAGAGGTGCCTGATGCCAACCAGCATGGGTTCACCAAGGGCAAATCATGCCTAACAAATTTGGTGGCTTTCTATGATAAAGTCACAGAGACATATTATAGACCACTCAATCAGGATGAAGACAGATAATGTATTCTTCAGGCATCTGAGAGAAGTCTTGCAATTGCTGGCCCTTGTTCTAGTGAGGGAATTCAACTTCTCTAATGTCTGCTGGAAATACAACACAACACAGAGGGGAATTCAATCCGGCAGACTTTGGCCTGTTTTGGAGATGGAAGGCTGGACACTATTCAAGAGGGAACACAAAAGCACAAGAGCAGTCTGTCCTCATTTGTCAAAAGATGAGTTATAGGAGAATAAGACCAGCTTGGATGAATAGAGAGATATGAATAGAGAGGCTGCTGCTTAGGGAGAAAAGGATAGTCTATGCTCATTGGAAGAAGGCCACTCAGGAGGACTATGAAATTGTCATGGAAAATTAGAAGAGCCAAAGCCCTACTAGAGGTTAATTTGGCTTTATCTGCTAAAGAGAACAGAAAACACTTCTACAAATATATTAGGAACAGAAGACGGATTAAGGAGAATCTCTATCTTTGGTTGGATGCAGTGGGAGAACATAGTGGCCAAGAATGAGGAAAAAGCTGAGGTACTCAATACCTTCTTTATCAGCCTTTAGTGATAAGAGCAGTTTTTCACAGATACCCAGAGCCCTGAGCTGGAAGATAGGTATGAGTATCAGAATGAAATGCCCATCATCCAAGAGGACATAGTGTCCTGCTGCACCACTTACACATTCATAAATCTGGAACTAGATGGCTGTCAGAAGGCCAAAATAGGCCTAAACATGTCCTGGCTTGTCCAGACATGTTTCACTGTTCTCACTCCCTTCTACTGATGGGGAAAGCAACTGCAGAAAAGGAAGACAAAGGCTTGGTGCCATTGAGTCTCCTTCCAAAGTTGTAAACAGGGTACCCACACGTGTTTATACACTTGTTTGTGTTCTGCCCTAAAAGGGTAAAAGCAAGTCGTGATTTTACCTAATATGGTCACGTTTGGCCATTCTGACTGGGTAAGCTCTGTGGCCAAAGCACCATTAGTCTTGGGCTGAATTGATAACAGCTGACAAGGTAAATACAATGCTCGCTGCCATGCTCTCTGCCATTGCATATGTGCTCTCTGCCATTGTACTCTTCCATTCTCTGCCTGCTGCATAATAACAAGCCCTAATACTTTGGCCTTGTATGCCTGGAACTGTTTCAGTTTATCAGGAAGCATTAAGTGCTCTTACATGATAGGCTTGCTTAGCCATCAATGCAACATTGTGTTTGCCTGCACATTTACAAGGCATTGTGGCAAGACTGCACATCTGCAAGGCATCCTGCCTGCACCTCTGCAAATGTCCATGCCAAGTCTGCAGTCCAAGAGGAACCAGGACCAGGTCAGAGATCATCTGCTTCTCTTTCAGTACCCTCTTGGAGCCTGGAAGATTCAGAAGCTTCAAGAGAGTTGTCTGGAAACTATAATTTAGCCCTGGGAATCCGGAGATAGTGTTTTGTGAGTAAGTACTCAGAGCCTCTCTGTAAGAAATTCCGTAACCAATTCTAAGTGCTTTCTGCCTTAAACAGAAAGGAGTATCTCAATTCCTTCTAGTGAACAGGCGGTATATTGACCACAAGATTGTACTTTCAGTTCCAATTAGTTGATTTAATGTTTGTATTATTGCTAGTTATTTCTTAAGTGTTCTAGATTCCCTGTTTTTCCCTCTGTGTGATATTCTCCATGACTGTGCAAAGAACCTATTGTTAAAATTAAGTATGGTGGCAAGATTCCTGGATGTCAAAACTAATAAATTATATTAATTTTAAAATAAATCCTTGTTATTACCATTACAATGGCATACATTGATGGGTACTGAGGGAGATGGACCAAGTGCTCATCAAATCACTTTCTATCATTTATTAGCAGTCCTGGCTAACTGGGGAGGTCCTAGCTGACTGGAGATTGGCATACATAACAGCCATCCACAGGAAGATCTGACAGGAGGACCAAAGGCACTGCAGACCTATCAGCATGACCTTGGCACTGGTTAAGGTCATGGAGGAGGCCATCTTGAGTGCCATTAGGTAGCATGTACAGGACAACATGATGATCAGGCCCAGTCAGCATGGGTTCATGAAGGGCAGATTCTACTTAATTAATCTGATCTCCTTCTACAACAAGGTGACCTGCTTGGTGGATATGGTAATGTCTGTGGGTTTGGTTTAGCTGAACTTCAGTAAAGGCTTTGACATCATTTTGAATGACCTCCTCCTGGAGAAACTGGTTCCTTATGACTTGAGTGGATGGATGCTTTCTTAGTTTAAGAACTGCTTGGATGGCCTGGCTTAGAGTGGTGGTGAATGGAGTTTAATACAATTGGCTGCTAGTGGTATTTCTCAGGGCTTATCATAGGGACCAGTTCTCTTTAATATATTTATGAAAGATCCAGACAATGAAATTGAGTGCACCTTCAGTAAGTTTGCAGATGACACTGCATTGGGTAGGAGTGTTGATTTGCTTGAGGGCAGGAAAACTCTGCAAAGGGATCTGGACAGGCTGGATTGATTATCCAAGATTAATTTAATGAGGTTTAACTAAGTAAAGAGCCAAGTTCTTCACCTGAGTCACACCAACCCCATGCAATGCTACAGCCTTGGAGCAGAGAGATTGGAAAGCTGCCTGTTGAAAAGGACCTGCTTGTGCTGGTTGATGGCCAACTGAGCATGAGCCAGCAATGTGTGCAGATTTCCAAAAAGCACCCCCTCACCGCCACAGGAGAGAACAGCAAAAGGCACCTTTTCCACACAGTGTACCGACTCTTGGAAGCCCACACAGGGTTCAGCTGGTGGTTGACTGGATTCTTTGCACCCAGTATAAATAGTAAGTGAACATTTTGTATAGGAAAAGCATAGTGAGGGAAAAAGCATAGGGTTCCTGCCTTGGCAGAGTTCCCAGCTTTACAGTTTTCCTGTCTTTGGACCATCCCCAATTTGGACAGCTCCTGCTTTTGCACAGCTCACATTTTTGCACCGTCCCTGCTTTTGGACTGTCCCCCATTTCTGCACAATTCTCTGCAAATCTGTAAACTAGGCTAGTCCTTAGGTCTATTTGAGAGAGAGCTGCCAGCAGTACGTGGACCTGCCTTCTCTTGGACCATACCACAGCCTGACTTCCTGGTTGCTATGACAAACTGGGGAAGACAATAGCAGTTTGCCTTTCCCCATGCTGCTGAGGCAGCGCTGTTCCATGAATCTCTTATCTTGTGGAAGAAGTGCCTGAGACACTTCTGACTATGGTGTTTTTTCCACCCCCCTTGGACTTTTGCCATGTGGATCCACATGATTAGATCTTGCTTGTAGGAGGCTGCTTTCGCCGAAGAATTCAGCAAGGGATCATCACCAATTTCATATCTCACCTTTGTGAGTAAAAAGCTGTTTCCTTTAATTCTCTGCTCAGCCTGACTTATAGTGGGGTAAAGCTGTGTTTATAGTTTAGCCTTTTCCATTTTCTGACTTTCTTAAATCTCTAAATTTGTCCATAAGCATCCTTCAAAGATGTTCCTGAGTGAATTAGAGTCTGTAAATAAGCCTTAATTAGTTCTATATATAGTTTGGGTACAGGGTTTTCAGGAAAATAAAAATAATTCCATCTTTATAATTCCTGTCTTGGACAATTAATACCCATCTTCTACAAGAACAACTACCTGGCCTGAAATTGTGACAGGGGAGGTTTAGGTTGGATATTAGGAAGAATTTCTTTATGGAAAGTGTGGTCAGGCTCCAGAACAGACTGCCAGGGAGGTGCTAGATTCACTGTCCTGGAGGTATCCAGGAAATGTGAACATGACACTTCAGGACCCGATTTAATGGCTATGGTGGCTTTAGGTTGACTGTTGGACTCAATGATCTTAGAGGTCTTTTTCAACCCAAACAAATCCATGCTTCAAAAAAAATTATCTTGATTACCAGATCTCATTTTTTCTTTTCTTTTTCTTTCGTGACTTCATTTACTTCTCCTGTCCAATTCCTACCGGTTCAGCTACTTCTGAAAAAATAGATAATAAGAAATGTCCATTATGTCACGACCAAGAGTTTGAAGAACAACTTTTACTAGAATAGAGGAACAGAATAAATAAAACATTCCAGAAGAAAGTCCAATTAAAAAAAAATTACTGAGTTTAGTTAAATAGTGAAAGTTTACTATAAATTGCAGAGCAAATGACTTTATATTGACTCACTCACTTTTTTAATCTAATTCTACTTTTGGTCTTGACTTCATTGAAATCAGCCAGAGGCTTCTTAAATCTAAAGAGAACAAAATGTGTTATTTTCTGTTTCTTCTCTCACTCCACCTATCTATTCTTGCCCATTTCTTCTGTAATATCTTTTGGCAATTCTGTAACAGATTTTAACAATTATATTTTGGTTTTGCTATGGAATGAATTATGAAACATTATTATTATGTATTAATTAAAAAAAAAATCCTTGTTATTTACAGGGTCTTTTGTGCTTGGTTATGTAAGTAGATTACAGAAAACATACGGTTCATAGGGTAGTACCAAAAATTTTTGAAAAAAATTAGCAAAACTAGCAAAATACAAACAATAATCTTTTGGAAAGAGATTTTTGCAGTGCAATATGCCTCTTGCCCTCTAGGTGGGGAGTCAAGAGGCTCCTTTCTTCTGAAGCAGAAGGCACAATTTCAGAGTAAACAGAACCAAAGCAAAGGGCTTTAATTACAAAGAAGCTTTCTAGAATATTCACTCACAAATTACTATCTCCAGATTTCCGGGGCTGCATTATAGTCCAGACAGTACCGAAAACACTTGGAGGGGTGCTGTTGTTGGTATGGTAACCACTAAAGCTTGTAGAGTTTCCCCAGGACTCTGGCAGTGTGCTGGGCCTTGCATGGACTCTGACCTGGTCCTTAGTCAATTCTTGGGCAGACTATGTCTTCCAAGAGCTCTGACCTTGGCACAGATTTGTAGGTGTCATGGTAAGGCATAAAATCCTGCCAGATTAGTTCAAACCCCTGCTCTCCTCCTGTTGCAGGTCTGGGAGTTGATGGGTATGAGCAGAATAGTGGAGGGTTTGGCCCCAGCAAAGCCCTGAGGGCTAAGTACTTACCTCATAACCAAGTCAGCTGTCTTGTGCTGCCCCTCAAGTGCCAGGGTGGACCCCTAGGTGCAAGACTTTGTATTCATTGGCCAAACCAATGGATGCCAGTGCCTACTGGCCAGTTTCACTTTCAAAATAGTGTATTTAAGGGGGTGATTTAGAGTTGTTGTCTTCTTTTCCCTGCTGCCTTCCACCAGGACTGGAGGACTATTCACAGCTCTTTCACAGCAGCCACATGTTTGCAGTGTGCTGTGCAGTTTGCACCAGCAGCCATCAGCAAGGCAACTCTCCTCCTCCTCTACTGGAAGACTTTGTATCTATTACATTAGTGAGTACGTTCTAAGACTCCATAGGCATGATTAGAATTTTCCCTGTTACCAGGTTCCTATTTTCCAAGTTCTGACTGTTTAAACTGTTTAAACTCTTTAATTCCATGTTTATAAATAACATTTGTGTAATTGCTTCTTATCGACAAAACATCCAAAGAATCTCAAGTAATTTCGCCGAAATTTTGAATATTAATAACATTTTAAAATAATATTAATAAAAATGCTATTAATAATTCATAACCTATTATTAATAATCAAAACAGTAGGTGTGCAGGAAGACACAGTGTCTTGCAGCTTGGCAGTAACCTGCTGTCACCACACAAACTGCAATGATGTCTCTATGTAAGCAGTTAGTCTGAGAGCAACTTGCTTTCAGTAGCTGTAACTGATCATGGCAATAATGCAGTTTGCTCGGAGACACTTGGCTCTCACAATCTTACCCCTTCTGCATGGTCTAGACTGTTGTTACCTGCCAGTGGGATTGTTCACACTATGACAGTAGGCTGCAGTTTCAGGAAGTTTTCAGCAAAAACTCTTGCCTATGGCATGAAGGGCACTTATGCTTCTTCCTGGTGAACTGAGGCACAGAAAAGTTTTCAAGTAGACAAGCTTGAAGCATCAAATCTTGTTATTGCAGCAAGGTAGGCTTGAAGCAGCAAGGCTGGATATTAAGCAGCAAGACTTGGCAAGACTAGACAAAATCTGGCAGAGGTAGGCAAAGCGTAGCAAGGAGAAGCATGGCATGGCATGATGAGTTGTTTACAGCTTCTGGCCTACATTTATCAGTTGTCTGAGTCTTAATTACTCCAATGAGCAAATGAGATAACCACCTTCCTTGACCAATTAGGATGGCACTTTGCCAGAATTAACCATATTAGGTGAAGCCACGGGCTTGCTTTTCCCAAATTCAGGAAAACATAGGCTTTGCATGAGACAGGCACAAGGCAAGTGTATGTACCTTGTTTACCAGAGGATATAACCAGGAACAAAACAAGTCTGGGCAAGTCCTGGTCCTTAGACTCAGTGACTCCAGGTTCCTTGTCCTTTTCCCCACATCTTTCCAGAAGGGAGAGGAGGAGCAGGGACATGCCAAGATGCATGTTAGGCCTATTTTTGGCCTACCACAACTGTTATATATTGAGGAAAACAGGGTGAAAGATAATAAGAGAAAGAAGATACTTCAATCCAATACACATTTATTAGTTATGAGTTGTATAACAAGAGAACAATAGTATCTTAGGGCTACAGACCTTGTTTAGACAAATGTTTTAACAAAATAATTTTGAAGAGAAAATTAATAAAAGAGTAGAAGATTTGCTATATTAATGCTGCTGTATGCAGAATATAAGCATTTACAGTTAGGTGTTTAAACAAATTTAAATACTGAAATTATGATGGAATCATTCTATGCTGTAAGTAAAGCAGGACCGTGGGAGATGCATATTCTTTATCAGAATTATTTCCATCTTTCATTTTTTTACGTATGTGNATATATAAAATTTATATATCTTAAGTAATATATATTTTGTGAGGTTTATTTCTCCTAAGAAGTGTCAGTTTAAATTGTTTTATCTATCTATTTTCTATGGGTTTTCCTTTTTATTTACATGATATGTATTTATTGACAGTAGTGTAATTCCTCCCAATATTAAGTATTATTAAGAATCTTATTATAATTAAGCACCTGTTACAGCATGAAACCAAATCAAAATCACTGCCCAGCTGAATTTAGCCTTGAATAGATCTCCTCAGCTCCAATGGAATAATCTACCTGATATGAGCTGGAAAACAAAACCAAACCCAAACTAAACCCACCAAACAAACAAACAAAAAGATGAACTATGTTCCACAAATTCTCCTAACTTTGAACTTTCAGAGCATATTTTGGACAGGAGACTACAGGGTAATGGAAATTCTTGGGTCAGTTGGATTGGACATATATATCACAAAATTATATAAAATTTGCTTTCAATTGTTGCAATTAGTAAGGTCATTGGAAGTGTATGCCAATAGTCTTACTTAGAAAGCAATTAATTCTTAAAACAATAGGCCCTGAAGATATGGGGTGAAGGGGGATGTGAGGAATTCTAAATATTTGGTGCTGTATAGAAGACTGAACTTGAGGTAGAGCCATTACAGGAACAATATCAGGATCTGACCGTTTTTCTGGCCAGAGACTGTCCCATTCCCCTGAATCCATGACATGAGCCAGAGATAGACTGGGAGTTATGAGTATAATTTGAAGTATCTGAGTTGGGGTGGGGGGATGGGGAGGAAACAGAAATTCTAGAAGTCAAATTGTTATCCATTCTACTGAGTAAACACCATGATATATGCAGAATAAATCAACACAACAACCTATGGGAAAAAAGGATGTACACAAAAGTCTTGTACAATTAGCTTTGTCTGTTTCACAGAAAAGCACAGCAAAAGCAGAAGCAGTAGCAGAAGAGAGTAATAAAACAACTCCCACCCTCTATCTTGTTTTAAAACTGGTTTGACACTAGCATGGTACTGAATACTTATTATCAAATTAAATTCATTAAACCCATGGCAGAATTTTATGGATGGCATGCAAAAAATATTGTTACAGTAGATCCCTCCTCCAGTAGAGTAAGTTCACTACAACTCAGAATTTTTGAAAAGTCAGGAAAAAAAATGTGGTTTTATAACAGTATGAGGAGAATAAACTACTACAAAATATAATAACCTTAAAAAAGATGGAGATGGGGATGAGGTCAAGTGGTGGGGAAGCAGAAAAGCAGCAAGCCAAAACAGAAGGTAGTAGCAAATGCAGCAGAAGCAGCAAGGGGAACATACAAGTTATGCTTCCAGACATAAGTTTTTGATGCTCCAATGAAATTATATTAACTTATCCATTGTTCCCATTTTATGGCCTATCCCTGGAATGTTCACCTCTCTACTCAGAGACTCCAATACTCTTCTACTTGTAAGTTTCTCTGTTCCCAGTTTTTTAATGTCTGAGCTGGAAATCTATCTCAAATGGCCACAATCCACCCGTTTAATATAATTTCTATTGAAGCATCGAGACATTCCATCTAATTAGGGACAGTATCAGTGTCATGAACAGTAGTTATCCAGGCTTCAGGCATTTCTCTATTTTCCCAGACATCCATTTCTTCTCAGGTGTTGGCTAGCTCAGAGGTTTCAGGAAACAGTCAAGTGTTGCTTTTAAAGTTGTTCTCAGCAAATCATTATAATCCTCAATTTTGCCTGAGGCAAAATAGGAGATGTGGTATATCCACTCAATACCATGCTCTTTGGCCCAAGGTTTTATAAGATTATTCTTAAAATGAGTACCATAATCTGATTCGATTTTCTCTGGAGTGCTGTGTCTCCACATGATTCGTCTTTCCAAGTTAAGAATGGTGCAGTAGCATGGGAAACTGGATAGGTTTCCAGACATCTGGTGCTTGCTTCTACCGTGGTCAGAACATACTGTTTTCTAGTCCAAGAATGAGGTAGACTGATGTAATCAATCTTCCACATTTCACAATATTTGTACCCACCATACCACAAGGTCTTCAGGTGCTTGGCTTGTTTAATAGCAGTGCAATTATCGCAGCCATGTATAATTTGTTTTATAGCATCCATGGATATGTCGATTGCTCTACCCCATGCCCACTGGCTGGTAGTATCTTTACCTTGATGTCCTGAGGAATTGTGGGCCCAACAGGCTAAGAACAATTCACCTCAGTGTTCCCAGTCTAAATCCAAGTCACTGTTCAGATCTATCTGAAATACCTTGGCATCCAAATCTGCCTTGTGATTATGTTGATGTTTTTTGGCATTAATGAGAGGCTGTCCTACATCTACCTCATCTGATTGTCCCAGGTTGGGAATTATAGGGTTAAAACTCCTCTAGGGACTATGAGGAGAATGTTATTCAATCCCATAATTCTGTTATCTCTCTCACAGCAAGGGCAGTTTGCTCTCCTTTTCCTCCCCCTCCAGCCCTGTTTGGGTAGGAGCTGTAATCAGGTAAATATGTAAGTGGGTAGGCCTGTTTTGGGGCCTAAGGAATGGCAAAGGCATGGGGGGGGGAGGACGAGGACTTGGAGCATGGGGATTTATAGATTTAGTTATGGGTGGGAATAAATTCATGGGGTTGCTGTAACTTTCACATCTGCTTTGTAACTCTTTCATGNGAAAAAAATGGTGCCTTTTGTCAGGATTTTGATGGAGAGCTGGAAGCAAGTTCAGGCAGATGTTAAAGAGCTGGGCCTATGTTTTGCCGTGTTCATGTGTGTGTTTATCCTGATTGCAATAGTCTGGATCATGAGGAAGTGCTGTGCACATCTGAACTCGCTCCCTGGGCTGAAGTGGCAGGGGAGTGAGAGGGAAGTCTGCAGAGAGAAAGTGCTTGCCCCTCCTGCCGATAGCCAGTGACCCGTGGCAGCCGTGTTGACTTGGAAAGAAGCGACTTGGAGAGATGAGCCGTTACCGCCTTGGGTGACAGAGCGGGGAGAGGTATGCGGCATATGGCAACTTGAGAGGTTTGAGGTACTTGCGGACGATCCAGGTCCCCCATTCCCCAGGCGGCTACGGCTGGACCTGGCCCGCAGCACGGTGCCGAGCAGCACCACACTGGTTGAGCTGGAGGGGTGGGGTAGAGTGTAGCGAGTGAACCCGTCCATGTCTACCCTTCCCGATGCGACTCCGCAAGTAGTGGAAATGCAGGTGGCTCCGGGTGCGGAAATGCAGGTGGCTCTTGCTATGCCAACAACCTCTCCTTGCCCTGTAGCTCTGGGCAGCATTTCAAAGATGGCGCCAAACGAGCGCAGGGTGTTCCCCGTTGGCGGGCTGATAGCAGTGGCGGCCGTGGCGCAGGTCATCGCCATCCTCTTGCTGGGCACAGCCACTCCCCACTCAGGGGAGGAACTGATGGTGCCACAAGAAACTGCCATGCATCAGTACCCGTTTTGCCCCAGTGCAGGCAGCATGCATGGGCAGACAGCAGCTGTGAATGGTGAGGCTCCATTTGGCGTGTGTCCTGCCGGGGTACCCACGGAGAACAGCGACAGGGATCCGCTTCCCCCACTGCGAGTCAGTCCTGAATTTCAGTAGCAGAACTGGCGGTCCCGAGTACGGGCAGCGGATGGGGTTTCCTCCCCTCCTCGCTCACACCTGCCAGTTCTGCAGAGGAGGGTCAGCTAGGCCCAGTGTCAAATGGCACTGTGGCTCCGCACATCCCTACTGAGTTTTCAGCTGTGGCGGCAGCGGCAGCCCTAGTGCCGAGCTCAAGTGTCAGAGGGCGGGCCGGGAGGGTGCCCTGAGAGTAATGCCTCCTCCAGTCAGTGAGACGGAGGTAGGGATCGACGCTCCTGGCCTGTTACTGGCTCTGGTGAATGGCACTGACCCCAGAGTGATTTTCTTCCCTATTCAGCCACCCTGTTCCCGTCCACCACCAGACCCTCCTCCTCCTCAGTTGAGTATTTGAGAGGGTAGATGGGGAGGTGTTGGGAATGAATGAATAAAATTTGTAAAACAACTCTGTTTAGATTGGGTAAGGAAGATAAGGGCACAGACTGGTGGTGTGGAGGGTTCACTTTTGATTGTGAAGCTAGAATAGAGGAATTGCTGGACAGAACCCTTAGGGGTGGTGGAGAGTTAGAGCAGTTTTCAGTCATCTTTCCCCAGCATTTTACTTGCCAGTGAGCATAGAGAGAGCAAGCTGAATAAGTTTCTTCAGGAGAGCATGTCTCACAGGTACCTCAGCATGGTCCTTTGTTGCATAATGTCCCTATGTTAGCTCTCTTATTGCCATCTCTCACAAATACTAAACCATATTCCAGAGTGAAGGTCTCCAGGGTAAATCATCCCTGTTGGGGTACTGTAGCACTACAGGTGTCAATACACAGAACCAGAGGTTAGAATTGCCCCTGAGACATCCTAAATGCTTATATATGCCATTATCTCTCAAAAAACTGACAGTATCTACAGTATCCATACCTCCATCCCAACATCTGTTTAACCAACTCATCAACAGTTCTTCTTTCTGGGCATAATCTTGTCTAATATGCCTGACCTCCTTCCTTGGTAACAGAGCTTTCTCTTCATCATCACTATAATCTGTTTCCTGAGTATGTTTTCCCTTAGCAATAATCTTTTAATTCCTTTTACCCACAGGGGCACTAGGCTTCACACCAGTAGATGTACCCTCTCCTGGATCCTCTTGCCTTTGCTTCATTAATTGAACAAACTTCTCAAACTCTTCAACCACAGTTAAAGGGTTCCTAACAGTTTCCTCCTTGGGATTACCCTGCTCTGGTTTATCCCCATCATCATCTGAACTATGTCAACCCTCAATACTATTTTTTTCCCCCTTGTTTTAGTTGGAGCAATAGAGATCTCAACTTTCCCATTAAAATCTTTCTTCTCACTGGCATCTGTCTGAAATTCTTTGCTTAAAGTAAGATGTGTCTTAATCTGGGAGGTGTCTTTCACAGGATCATCTAAATCTGGTTTCTCTGTCTGGTTCTGTTCCTTATGTGGTGGTGGAATTAGGACTGAGGAAGAGGGAACCTTTCCCACAGCAGCTGCAAACAGTTTGGCAGAAACAAGTGGGGCTAAAGAAGGAGGAAGAGAATTAGTGGGCTCAGTGGCATTAGTGGGCTCACCCTCTGAGCCCTCTGGTACCACTTCCGGTCTCCTGGTTGGAGGTGAAAGAACCTTTGCCTTAGCAGCCCCTTTAATGGAGGATGCTCCAGTGTCAGGTACTATTCTACTAATCAAAACATTATTCGCAAACAAGCTCTCAACTCTGTCCATCCAAGGGTGCCATAGGCACCACCATTTGCAGCCAAACCCATCACCGCTAGTGCTGCCATTGCAGCCCTCCATGACTATGCCCTCGCAGGGATTCCACCACTTCTACAGTTATTTTTCTCCATTCTATTTGGTAGTATCAGGAACCAAATAGTTTCCTGACTCCACACTTCTGAATCAGTGGGGTAGGGGGCATATCCAACTACATTTTCCTCTTTCAAAAGTTTTGAGAAAGGACTTTTTTTTTCTGCTCAATGTGCAATCCATAGAAGCAGCAAGGGGAAGATACAAGTTGTGCTTCCAGACATAAGTTTTGGATGCTCTAATGAAATTACATTAACTCATCCATTGTTGCCATTTTATGGCCTATCCCTGGGATGTTCACCTCTTTACTCAGAGACTCCAATACTCTTCCACTTATAAGTTTCTCTGCTCCAAATTTTTTACATCTGAACTAAAAACCTAGTTCAAATAGCCATAATTATTTTAAAATAATTTCCAGTCATGCGTTGCACTATTCTAAGAACACCAACATAATGTCACAGTTCTAAGAGCGTGTAAGTATAGTAACCTGGAAAGTGCTTGGTGACCCTATATCATGGTAGAACTATGAAATCAAGGAATGGGCTGGAATACAAAGGAATTCCCTAGAAATATGCTCAACCTCCCAAAGTATTTCTAAAATATTCAAATTATTAAAGGAAAATCATATATTGTGTGTATATGTACACACATGACATCAATCTCCCAATTCAGAAAAGTGACAGTGATTTGTAATGCTTTATTAATGCTAAGAATAACAGGAATATACACATATTTTAAATAATATCAGTTGTTCATCCAAGAATACTCCATAATATTTTGGGTGGATAATAATAGGCAGACTATTCCAACTGCTTATGAAATATAGCCCTTTCTTGGCTCTGATATTTCTGGCATATTTCACAGAAGCCTTCCTTTTCAATATAGTTTTGAGAAAAATAACTCCCGTGCATCAGTTGAAAATTAATCAACCTGTAGCTTGTGCATTTGTCAACGTTCAACACACTTTCAACAGCAGAAGACATAAAATCCGTTTTTCTGAGCATTAAATAACATTTCTGCTCTGCATTTACCTTCTAGAGGAAAAAAAAATAAAATGTCAACTCTCTCAATGTGACATAGCATACCCACTTTATTCTTGTAATCAAGCATGAAACAAGAAACATAAAAAGACTCAGTACATACATACAAATACTCTAAAGGAATAAAAAAGTGTGTATTACCAGTTTCAAAAATGCTAACTTGCACAGGGAGACCTTAGAGGATACTCTGATTAGTCAAAGATTGGCTTCTTCTCATTGCACTGTTTTTCAGTCTGATGCAAATAGGTTTTCCCTTGGCTACTCTGCGCTGTCCAGACAGGCTGCAGCAGTAAACTTGAAACTGCATTAAAACAGTCCTATTTTCGAGTTAATAAGTCCTGCTGAGAGTTAAAAGACTGTGGAGACTTACCAAACGGATGTGAAACACAGGTCTAGAAACAATTTCACTTGTCGTTCTGAAAGTCTTATTTATATCATAGGAAACAGAATGGCTTTTGCTAAACTTAATTAATGCAGCTTTAAGGGGATAAAAGACATAAAATCTATAAATTGTTCATAAATGCCTTTGGCTTTCAGTAAATAAAAATATTAGTTTTATTCAGATACGGTTTTATCAAGGCATCAATAGAATTATTTTCTAAATTCTTTGCTAAGTTGGTCTAATCAGTGAAAAAATTATATGAAAGTTTTGTTCAGCAACTGTAAATTTCATTAACCAAATATGTATTCTTCAAATTTAATTACGGATTATAATATCAAATGTTTGAAGGCTTAAGAGATAATGAAGTGTAAGTGTCACTATGGAGGATGTAATAATATCTTAATAATTTGAAACATACCACGTATAAGAAATTAGTCAAGGCAAAAGAATTTGCAAATGGGCAAATTATCTATCCTGACAGATGATGACAAGACTTGTGTGAAAACATAGCCAATCTATTCTTATTTGCCTTTTCAATATCTATGCCTCCTTCTGAATATAAAGGTTCGCTATAATTATTCTGAAACATATGAGTGACTCACTATTTTTATACAAGAATCTTTTGCTTACCTTTAAAATCTGTAAACATTTTTTTTTAAGTTTACCTTTGTAAAAGAAAGCCCAGGCAGCCAAAGAAAAATATCTACTGAATTGTGAAAAAAATCCTTGATATATGTAATTCAAAACAATAAAATTGATCTTTAATTCTATGAAGTCAAATGCTTGTGTGACTGCAGTGATTTGGGTTCTCCTTCTCTCCCCTCCCCCCATGATTCACCAGACTAACTCATCTGTCTGGAAGTTAAAGAATGATGCTATATTTTACATCATAGCACAAATTTACAAGCATATCTATACAGTATGTACACATACTTACAACTATATACAATTATATGCAAGTTAAAGTAATACAAAACTGCAAAACCCCTCCCAAAGAGCAGAAGCACTCAGGAGGGCTCCAAACTAACTCTGCTCCTTCTTTTCCACTCCCTCCCTTATCTCAGAAGGCTTATGTTCAAGGGGTGAGATGCAGATAAGTAGTTAGTAGAAAAATTATTAGATTGAGTTATAAAGGTCCAGACAAAGGAGTTAATAAAGCAAGCAGCAGCCAAGCAGAGACTGTCTGACATTGTTATTGTTTCTTGTTTTTATATCCCGAAGCAAAACCAATGAGTGATATAGACATCACTATTATTTTATTTTCACAGCCAATTATATAATTTCTCTCATTAAAATATTCCAATTAGCCTGAAACCAGCACAATGACCCAGATTTAGCAAATGGCCCAGACAATACCACCTAAGATAAATGAGTCTAACTTGTGATTGTATCTGAATTGAATATACGAAACTGTGTGAAAAAAATGCTAGCAATAAATTGATCACGTTAAAGCAGAATCCAGTCACCACTGGAATTAAATAGACAAAGAGACTTTTGAAGCACATGAGACCACTAGAATCATAGAATCATAGAATCATAGAATGGTTTAGGTTGGA
>VWZI01003947.1:0-21758 GCA_013396835.1 Psilopogon haemacephalus | reverse complement strand
TATTACCCTTTTTACTGTATATTTCTGTAAATATCTGTTATATCTTGTAAATCTTTGCTTGTATATTTGCATTGCTGTAAATACAAAGCTTCATTTATTAACTTCCAGTGTGTTTTTCTGAGTTTTAGCCGGGGTTTTAAAAGGTGAGGGGCAGGTCCCTGCAAACCTACTACACAAGGGCAGGAGGAAAACAAAGGATCAGGCCATTATGTCCCCTCCCAAAGTGATAAACAGGTATCCACAGATGTTTATCCACTTGTGAATGTCTTACCCAAATAACAGTAAGCAAGCCCTGGTTTCACTTTACAAGGTCAGTTTGGCAAATGCCATTCTGATTGGTGGATCTCTGTGACCAAAGGAGCCATTACACTCAGGAAGATAATATAAATGGAGCTAAGTTGCAAGCAGTGTGCTGCTCTGCCTCGTGCCTGAGACCAGCAAAGCCCTGATCTTTTGAGCTTTAACTACCAGGAAACTCAAGTGCTTCAAGTTTACAAGGGGAAGGCATTAAGTGCCTCATGACGTGACAAGAAGAGACATCAACATCGTGCTCTGTGCAAGAGATCCTGCCTGCACCGCCGCAAACCTCCGTGCCAAGAGGAACCAGGATCAGGTCAGAGATCATCTGCCTCTTTCCCAGCACCTCAACATCTATCAAGACACTGACAGAACTCCCTTCAATTGTTTGGGTACTGTCTGGAAACTGTAGCTAGACCCAGGAAACCAGAGGTAATATTTTGTGATTAAATATTGCAAAGCCTCTCTATAATTGAATTCTATTGTGGTTTCTGCCTTAGCAGAAAGGAGCCTCTTGGGTCTCCCACAAGGGTGAGCGGCATATTGGCCACAAGATTCTCTTTCCTAAACAATTAATGCTTGTTAAACTATTGCTAGTTCTTTTAAAAGTGTTCTAGATTTCCTGTTTATTTCCCTCTGTGTGATGCTTTACATGACTGTGGAAAGAACCTATTATTATTGAAAATTATGGTCTGTGGCAAGATTGCTAAATATAAAAATTAATAAATTATATTAATTTTGGAATAGATTCCACCCATACTTTTACAGAATTTTAGTATCTTTAGAAGTCGTTGCAAGAGTAAGCAAAACAAGTAATTGCTGTTTTAGAGAAAGGATCTATGAAGCATGAGGTAATTTAGCAGCAAGGTGTCCAATAGCTATCAAAACCTTCTGTTCTCCTTTCTCCCAGATGCATTTTATTCAATGTGAGGATAGAAAATACCTTCATGATAAATCGATAGGTATAGCGTACTTAAAAAGCATCTGTTAGCTCTCAGGACACCTCTGTTAGATCTATGTTATATCTCAGTATTAGGATGAATGTTAAAATCCCTCTAGCAAATATCTAGTGAAAGTCACTTTAATTCAATATCTGCAGTATGTGTCCAGAAATTTTTATTTATGGAATATTTCCTTACAGTGCTTGAAAATGCTAAAGCAGATATTTATGAGTCTTGCAGTGCTTTGATAAAAATAATAGTTCCTGGTGACCAGGAAAATTCTGAAAATATCAAGAAATACACACATATATAAAGCATTATTTAACTTTCATAAATGCAAGAAAGAACTTCAAAATGTAACTTGTGATTTTAAAATCCAAGAAATGAGTGATACCATTTCCATTTTATTCAGCAATGTTTTAAAGACAGCTATGGCTTGGCAGGCACTAGCATGCAGCTTGGAGTAACATATCAAAAGGCTTTTTTATCTCTCTTTTGAAAATAGGCACCAGTAGAATGGTGGCAGCAATATCTCTTGAGATGTCCGAGTACTTGGTTTTGCTCTAGTCTATGTTAGTATGCACTGTTACACTTATATTGTCCTTTGCGGACCAAGTCTCCAAATCTTTGCCAAAGGGAGATGCAAGAAAGTTATGGTTTTAACTCAATGGATTTTGACACTCAAACCAGCTGTTTGTTTACCTATGTCTAAAGGTGATCCAAAAAAGATGGACTTCTGAGTTACTATGTAAGGAAGATCAAGGGAACTACAGGCTTGTCATCCTGACTTCAGATTATGTAAATGTTCATTGGAGTGCACTCAAAAGCAAGTGCAGGACAACCAGGGCATCAGGCCAAGCCATCATGCATTCATGAAAGGCAGGTCCTGCTTGGTGAACCTGACCTCCTTCTACAACCAGGTTACCCACCTAGTAGATGAGGGAAAGAGTGGATATTTTATACCTGGACTTCAGTACCTCTGTATACCTCTGACACTGTCTCCCACAGCATTCTACTAGAGTAGTTGGCAGCTCATGACTTGAACACGCATACTCCTTGCTGGCTTCGAAACTGGCAGATTGCTCAGAGAATTGTGGTGAATGGAATTAAATCCAGTTGGAGACTGGTCACAAGTGAGTCACACCAACCCCATGCAATGCTGCAGACTTGAAGCAAAATGGCTGGAAAGCTACATGCTAGAAAGGGGCCTAATGGCTCTGGTTGACAACCTCCTAAATATAAGACGTAAATACAAATCTATGAGACCTAATGAGATTCATCCCAGAATCTTGAAGTAATTAATTGGTGTAGTTGAAAAGCCACTCTTCATAATATTTGAAAAGTCTTGGCAGTCAGGTTATAGTCCCTGAAGACTGGAAGAAAGGAAACATATCAATTTTTAAAAAGGATTTTTAAAAGTGGACTCTGGAAATTACCAACCTGTCAGTCTCACCTCTGTGCCTGTGAAAATCAAGGAACAAATCCTTCTGGAAGCTATGCTGAAATACATGGAGGACAGAGAGGTGACTTGAGACGGTCAGCACGCCGTCACCAATGGCAAGTCCTTGTTCACCAACCTAGTGGCTTTCTACAATTGTGTAACTACATCAGTGGACAAGGGAAGACCAATGGCTGTTATCTATATGGAATTTTGTAAAGCTTTTGACACAGTTCCCCACAACATCCTTCTCCCTAAGATGGGGAGATATGGACTTGATGAATGGACTGTGCAATGGATAAGGAATTGTTTGGATGATTGCATGCAAAGTGGTAGAGGCCTAGAGCTCAATGTCCGGATAGAGATATTTGACAAGTAGTGTGCCTCAAGGGTCTGTATTGGGACTAGTGCTGTTCAATATCTTCATCAATGATATAGCCAGCAAGATTGAGTGCACCTCCACCAAATTTGTAGATGATACCAAGATGAGTGTTGCCGTTGATAAGACTGAAGGATGGGATGACATTCAGAGGAACCTGGGAGGGCTGCAAGGCAGGCTGAGGAGAATTCCATAAAGTTCAATAAGGCAAAGTGAAAGGTCCTGTATCTAGGTCAGGGCAATGCTCAGTATCAATATAGACTGAGGGATGATGAAATTGAGAGCAGATTTCCATAGAAGGACTTGGGGGTGTTGGTGAACAAGCAGCTGGACATGAGCCAACAGTGACAACTTGAAGCCCAGAAAACAAATCACATCCCAGACTGCATTAAAAGAAGCATGGCCAGCAGATTAACAGAGATGATTCTGCCCCTCTGCTCTGGTGAGACCTCACCTAGAGTGCTGGTTCAGCACTGGAGACCCCAGCATGTGAGAGACATGGACCTGCTTGTCAACGACAGGACCCAAAAAGCAGACAGCATTATCTATGACTCAGAAAGTGTTTCTGATCCTTTAAGTGCATGACAATAGTCTGTCCTACCTGCAGAATAGTTGCACAGCTCTGCTTCTCACCATGGCATATGTATCTCAGAGAAAAATGTGTAATTTCTATGGGCCAAGTGAAGTGATTCATTTAATGTGAGCAGTTTCATCTTGATAATCTCTATCTATGCCCTTGTAATGGTTTAGCATGGAAATTGACCTGTAGTTTGGGGAATATAGCTTCTATGTGATAAAACTACATGGGTGAAATCCATAATTTTTGTGTCCCATTTATTGTCAAGACAGCCAGTCTCATATTGGCATTGATATTTCAATTATTTATTTTACAAGTAGCACGGAAATGAGAAAAATCTGCAGTATCATCAAGTATAATGTGTCATAACTGAGAAAACATCAAGTTCTTATACTATTGAAAGCTTTTTCAAAATATTACTGTTTCAACTATCAGGAAAGAGAATTCATCCTATTCAACAGCAAAATAGAGATCAACAGAGGAAAAGTCCTCAAGGTACTGTTGACAAATCAAGCATTATGCAAAAATTAAAGCTGTATGGTAGTTGCTGAATAGTGCCCTGAATCATCTGTTTTTCAGCCATGAGCATTAATTTTAATTGGTTTAATGCTTTTACAGTGATTGTAGATGAACTAATTACACTAAGAAGGAAATAAATATTTCTTTTATTTTAGGTATTGATGTCTTTGTTTAATTTTCAGGAAGGAAAAATATGTGAATGTAACCGAATTTAGGGTTTTGTTGTTCAGGTTTTTGTTTAGCATTTCTTTGGAGTTCTTTTGTTTTGTTGTTGGTTTTTTTTTTCCCTCTCAGAAATGTGGCGAATTTCAACATGCTGAAAATCAAATAGCTCCTAAAAAGTCATGCAATATTGTTAAGATGGTGATTTGTATATGGAATAAGTGAAGCATACATATCAAACAGCAACAGAACTTTTGGAATGAAATAGTATCATAAGTCACTAATAAGTCTGTAGTATCAACCATAGCAAGCAATTCTTAGACTCTGTGCATATATAGTGAGACGGTTCAAAGGTAAAACATACACTTTCATAGAATCATAGAATGGTTTAGGTTGGAAGAGACCTCAAAGATCATCCAGTTCCCACCCCCCACCATAGGCAGGGACACCTCCCACTAGATCAGGTCACTCAAGACCTCATCCAGCCTGGCCTTGAACACATCCAGGGAAGGAGCAGCCACAACCTCCCTGGGCAACCTGTTCCAGTGCCTCGCCACCCTCATTGTGAAGACTGTCTTCCTAACATCCCGTTCAAATCTCCCCTCTGCCAATTTGAACCCATTCCCCCTCGTCCTGTCATTACAACACCTTGTGAATAGTCCCTCCCCAACCCTCCTGTAGGCCCCCTTCAGATACTGGAAGGCCACTATAAGGTCTCCCTGAAGCCTTCTTTTCTTCAGGCTGAAAAGCCCCAACTCTCTCAGCCTGTCATCTGAAGAACAACTCCGCTGTAATAACTTTGGACAGGATTTATTATAGAGTTTTCCTTATAAGATTCAATTTAGATACCTAGAATTAAGCCTGCTACAGTACTAGACAGAAAGCCATAGGATCTGAATTTGATTGCAGTAGTAATTGGACCATGCTGATTTAATTATTGGTCCTGTGGTTGGAGATATAGATACACTAATTAAAGACACATTTTCCTGCTTACAATACATATTTGCTCCTTGAAACAGAGACTACTCTTAATGTCTTGAAGAACATCTATACAATTACACTTTTAAAAAGTAGGCATATGTTTTCTAGCCTACACGATAAACACATCAATAAGCCTTTTCAAAACCCAACTACAACAGAATGACAAGCTTTGGGTTAAAATCTGAACAGACTTCGTTTACTAACTTCCAGCTGACTGAGCCTTAGCCTGGGTTATTTCAAAGTGTGGTGACGCAGATAACTGCTAAACCACCACAATATAGAAGAATGGGTGTATGTTCAACTGCTAGCATATGATCTGAGGATTTCAAAAGCCTTGCACTTGAGATAGAGCTGGAGGACAATCCATAAGATCATCTGCAAATATTTTCTTGCAGACACTCTAGGAGATTTGAAGTGCATAAAAGCCAGAGAATTAATACACTGCTTAGAAAGCAAGGTTGAATTAATTAGACATTGTGGAAACTTGCATTTTAACATGTTTTAGGAAAATCTGAAATCCAAAATACAATTTTAAAGCACTTTGCATTGTAGTTTTTATTCCTCTTTTTCATTTCATTAAGAATAGATTAAAACTAGTGTGGATGACACTGATTCCTTCAGAGAGATATTATTATAGCAAATATAAAAAACTAAATGCATGTAAGTAGAATGATTGGACAAGAGAAAATGTTCTCAAGTAGCACTAGGGGAGGTTTAGATTGGATATTAGAAGAAACTTCACTGAAAGAGTTATCAAATGCTGGAACAGGCTCCCCAGAGAGGTGGCTGAATCTCCATCCCTGGAGGGAGGTGTTTAAAAGAGGTATAAATATGGTCCTAAGGAACATGGTTTAGCATAGGACTTGTCTAAGTTAGATAATGACTGGACTTGGTGATCGTAAAGGTGTATAATAGATGAAAGAAGGATAGAGTGTCTTCTCAACACAGCATAAATTTATAACACTCCTTTTCACATTCTTCTGCAGTATCTCAAGACAAACTTTTGCTATTTATGCCTGCTTCTCAAGAAAAAAAATTAGGAAACCAGAAATATTCTTTGAGGAAATTAAAATACTTTCTTGTCTTTTTCCTGATTTTCAAGGTCTATTCTGTATTTTTGTATGTTTGTTTAGAAAACAAGAAAAAAGCAAAATAAATTTAGATTTTAGTTCTGAAAATATTCTCCCTGTTTTTACTTATACACATGTATGCATTCTGATTATGCAGAGGAGTGTGGTGGGCTGGGAACTGCCGCCCCCTCCCCCCAAATAAAATTTTACCAGACTAGCTCAGATCAAGCACATACACTAAATCAGTTTACAAGTAGTTACAATTATATACAATTCAGAAATAATACACAAATCAAATCTTTCCTCCTGGACAAGGAAAGCCCAGAAAGGGACCAATGCCACCCTCTCCCCAAGCAGAAAAAAGTCAGCAAGACTTATGTGTTATCTAGTCAGCCAAAGTTAGTGGAAGAGATTAGAGAGAAGAGCAAAGGAACAGCAAACAGATCCAGTGTCCAAAAGCAAAGAAGAATGATTGTTTACACATTGGCTTTTTATACCTTTTAGCAAACCAATGAATGATGGAGACTTTATCATTATTATTCTTTTACAACCAACAATCTAATATCTCTTATTGGAATATTTCACCACAAGCCTTAAACCACAAGAAAGCAACCTGTTTGGCAATTCATATATAGCTTTATTTTACAAATACTAACTAAAGATAAAAATGTAACAAAAGGATACACGTAATCAATCAGTATTGGAAAATATAAAAGAAGTCATCACTGTGATTTTAAGATTCATTCATTTGTATATAATTCTGGCATGTAATCCAGTTTGCAATATCTCTAATAAACTGTTCAGGAATGTGACAGTTTATTCTGGGTTTTTTGTAGGGTTTGGTTGGGGTTTTTTTGTTTGGATGGTTGTTTTTTGTAGAATTGTAATGTGATGACCATTTTAGATAAACACAGCTATGTTCATACCTTAGTAAATATTATGGAGCAGTTTATACAGTCTTTACTTAGACAAAAATAAGCATGAACATTGATTCAAACTGTTATGACTAACAGCCATCAAACTGTCAGCTATCTCTCTACATGTCCTAACACATAGTAATCTGTGTTGGGTCACCCTTTTTTCACCACTAATATATTTTAAATCTCACTATGTTTACGTATTGTCTGTACACAAGCAGTTATTACAAAATAACTACTTGTCTCTCAGTTTGTGTACAGATTTTTGCTGTACCTTCAGCATAAGGGAGAGATTATATATTTTACATTGTCTTATCTTGTCAAAATTTACCAATCTGTCCTGTCCAATTGGAGTAAGTAGTGCATACATTTTTATCCCTTATTATAATAAATGTAGTGGGTTTGCAGTGACCTGCCCCCCCCCCACCTTTTAGAACCCCGGCTAAAACTCAGAAAAACACACTGGAAGTTAATAAATGAAGCTTTATATTTACAGCAATGCAAATATACAAGCAAATATTTACAAGATATAACAGATATTTACAGAAATATACAGTAAAAAAGGAATACAGACACCACACCCCTCCTGGAGACCAAAATCCCCAAGAGAGGGAAACCAAACCCCACCCTGTACCACCTCTCCCTCCTTCCCCCAGCTTTATCTCACCACTTGATGATGTTGCAGATAAGCTGAAGATCGGTCAGAAAGATTAGTGGCAGGAAGGAATGAATGGTTTTAGTAATTTTACTCTGAATTAGTTCAAAGGCAGAGAGACAAAGAAAAGAAGCTGCTGAAGGCAGCCGGGACCCAGAGCCGACTGACTGCGCAAGCACACTGGCTTATCTGGATGTTTTGGGAACATTCTCAAAACAACCTGCTTCTCTCTCAGTCAAAACTGGGTGAAGGGACACAGTGTTTAATTTCTCACTCTCAGGCAGCAGTCTAATTTCTCACACAAATTCTCCAATTAGCTCAAACCAACACAAAGAATAAGGCTGAAAACATCAGATTCATTTTCATTTGGGACAAAAAAGACTGTCCTTCGTCCATCGCCGGAACTTGTTTTCAGACTTTATATACACAAGTTCTTTCATAAGCATGTATCACCCATTTATACCATATTTTTATTGAGCTACAGTAGTTAAGTATATAATGTCTTTGGAAAAGTGACTATGAAAACAGGTCACTTTATGCTCACTGTCAATGCTATATAATTAAAATATAGCAAATAAATTAAGAAGTTTGGGGCAAATTTAATGAAACCCCCAGCTCTATAAAATAGAAAGAAATCAGGAAACTTTGGCTACTAAGTGTATGAATACCATCTTTTGATCCATCTTTTGATGTACCCATATCCTTGGAAAGATTTCCTTCAAAGCAATGTTAAATTAATTTTCACTGTGTTATATCCAACAATATGATCATTTAGACCTCAAGATCAGATATTCCAAAGTCAGTTTGTAGTGGTTTGGTAGTTACCCACCCTCCCATAATTTGAAATAATCCAGGCTAGGACTCAGTCGGCTGGAAGTTAATAAATGAAGCTTTATATTTACAGCTTTGCACAATATACAAACATATTTATAATATATAACAGATATTTACAGAGATACACAGTGAAAAGGTAATGCAGAAACACCATATCCCTCTCAGAGATCAGAGTTCCTAAGAGAGAGTTCTGGCCACCCTAACACCTTCCTCTGTTCCCAATCTTATCTCACCATCTGTTTCATGCAGCAGATAGGAGAGGGTAGATTGGCCAGGGGGATTAATAACATCAAAGAAGTTCGTGAAATTATTCAGATCCAGCTATGAAGGCAGAGAGAAAAAGCCATGCAACAGCAACCACGGCCCAAAGTGGTCTGATTTATCTATGTTTGGGTTATAGCTCTTAAATAATTGTTTTTCTTTTTCAGTAACCTATGAGTGAAGTAGCACCATCAGTGTTTTCCTTTCTCAGTGTATGGTCTAATTTCTCATTCAATTCCTCCACTTAGTTCAAACCAGCACACTGTTTCACTGCATTCACTGCCAAAGGCGATATCTTTGGACTTTTTAAAAAAACATTTCAGTCCATACCAATAATAGTCTGTACATGTGAACAACTGCTCTTTTACTTGCGGTGGCATTCTCTGAAAATACAGTCTGCAAGCTTATTTGGGTTGTGTCTCTTTTAAAAGACCTATATACCTAAGGTGGAAAGTCTTTTCTGGAGAACTTACTCTGTCATACTGTTTGGGATTGGCCTTGATAGGCAGCTGAATTCCCTCCCATCTGTTCAGTCCCTCAACTCTGACAGGATTAAAGTGAGAATCAGAAGGTCATTGTGAGGGGGAAAAACCCAAACAATCACACAAACAAGTAAAGGAAGACCCTCAAGGGATTCATAATTCAAGACAGCAGCAGATGAATAATTGGTAAGAGGAAAAACAAACAAACAAAACACACTAAACCCCAAAGTTTTGAAAGCAGTCACTGGAAGCCCAGTCATTCCCCAAACAATGATTACTTCTCTCTTCCGTGACCAGTTGTATTGCTTTAGCATGACTTCAGGAATATCCATTTGGTCAGTTTCAGTCACTAGTCCCAGCTATGTCTCCTCCCAGGCTTTTTCTTACTTTTAGCCTCTTATACTGTGGGAGGAGCACGAGAATCAGAGAAATCCTTATGCTGCCCAGCAACAGCTAAGTACCCTGTGTTATTGACATAATTTTGGAAAACAATTTAAAGCACATTACCACTTAGGCTACTGTGAAAAATTTTAACTTCATCCTAGATAAAGCTAGTGTACATACAGAAAAGATAAACAACACCAAACTGATGCAACCATCCACCTGGCAAAGCAAATAATCTTGCTCAAAAATGAAACTAATTTAATAGTCATAACTCACTTCATATTTCCATTGTTTTTCCTGAAGATATAGAACAGTAGCTAATAGAAAAGGGAATTAACATGAAGATATACTGAAGGCATATCTATTCTAAATAATATCAATACATTAAAATGTACATAGATATGTAAATATGCAGATGTCATATGCCTTATTTGGAATCCAAATGGACATAGACTTATCTAGACACAAATGTAAATGGAAAATACACATAAATAATATTGGTTCTTTATATCTATTAATGATTATTTCTGTAAGATATCTTGGCTCTTAAGTTGTAAATTATGTCTAGATTTAAAAGATATATGGAAATATTAGAAACCTCCTTCTAGTTTTCCAGATGGACCATCTTTGATTATTTTTACAAGTATCTTCTACAAATTGTAGAAAGCAACTACATTTCAGTTACCTGTTTCTTTTTTCTTTTAATAGGATGGCAATTCTAAAATTCTAAAAATTTCAAATACAGAGAATTGCTTTTATATAAAGAAGTGGAAGTATTCATTAAGTTTTCTCCCTTTCAATTTTACTCTGTAACATTTTAGAGTATTTTGGCATTAATTGTAAAGCATCTATTCAATAGAAGCTATATGAAAGCAATTAAAGTAATTACTTCTGAAAGTAGGATGCTTGCTTTCACCTCACATATGCTGAGTAATCACTTCATATTTTCTCATTATAATGTGTAAGAGCAGTAGAAATCCAAGTAGACTGCATACAATATCCATCTGCTGTTGCGTGGCTTTTGGTGCATCACAGTTTCTTACTTCTGTATGTTCTGAGTATATTAACCAAATGTTAAATGTTAAGGAGAAAGATCACAATGTCCTAGCACCTCAATGCAAACAATAGTTTGAGTATATCAAGTTCTTAGGTTAGATAGTGATTTGAAGAGATAATGGTATAACATCTTCCCTAATTTTGATCATGTAGACAAAGAGGGGTTTTTTTTATGTTTTAAGACACTTTTTACAAGTAACTGAATTTAAAATGCAAATCTTTTGTATCCTCAAGAATTCTTGTGTTTATTTCCCCACTTGTACTTTAATTTTTTTTTCTGGTGATTAACCCCTCCTTTTTCATTCTCTTTTGAAATTTCATGCTGCTAAAATCACTTATTTGAGAGCAGGATGTCATGAAACACTTTTCAAAGGCTGAAGCTTGTCTTAGATATTTTGCATATGGGCTTTTCCACAACCTTCTCATTGTATCTCTATTTAAACAAGCATCTATATGTTTGAAATGGAAGTAATGATTCTTTTATTATAAAGCACCTTGAAACTTACTGTGGTGCANAATCAGTCTTTTATTTAATAATTTCTCCTCATTAAGGTCTCTATAATTTTATTTTTCTTCCATTTTCTGTCTGAATTCTCAAAGCAAAAAACCCCAAAAAAACTACATCTCCTACAAAACCAAGTTATTTCTCTTTAGTTTGTTTTGTTTTGTTTTATAAAATAGATATGTTTGTGATTGATAGTCCTTTCCACAGCTATAAGTGCAGATTTTGTTGCTGTAAAACTTTTGGCATACGTGAAGATAGTATACCAATCTTTTACATTTCACACATTTTCCAGCTTGGTCTTTCACTAAAATTTGCTTAATGTATTTTGACCCGGAAATAAATTAGAAAAGGTATAGTGAATCAAACAACAGTATTTTTTCAAAGGAATAATCAACACAGTAAAAAATAAACAGGAGAAGTTTGTATGGATATGAAGTTGGTGTTTTATCTTGGAGGAACTTCTCAAATTGGTTCTCCTGGACAAAAACAGTCTAAATGTTTGATTATCATGGTCTTAATGAATAAAATAAATACAAAAATCTATGAAAATATTTAAAATTAAAGAATATAAAGATAACTATTTCAATTAAAGAAAATATACAAATGACAGACAGGCTTGGAGATAAAATTCATAGAGTAAAAAAAGTGTTTACACAATATTTTAAAATGACAGAAATATTTACATAAGACTTAAAAATTTAACAAAAGCTATTTATAAGAAAAAGGAATTCCTTAAATATCTTCTGGTTATGAATATTTATGTCTTATTTTAATCCAGCAGATCCTTTTTATCTCATGTATTGGGATAAAAAAAACCCCAAAACTATCATTAAAAGGCTTTCACAGGTGTTTTTTGTTCCAAAATATAGTATAACAGAGAAACTTGGTTTGGTGAAGTGTTTTCGGTTTTGGTTTGGTTTGTTTTTTGTCTTTTCTTTATGCATTTTGTTTATTGGTTTAACATAACACTGCATTTTTCTAAATTTTTACTAAACGGTTAATGAGAATGGATAAAAACAAGATATGTCTGGTTGTAATTTGCATTGGTTTTCCTACTCAGAATCACTCAAGTGTATTAAACAGATTCCCATCACTCTTTTAGGAAGAAAGATGACAGGAGTAACCTTGTTATCTTCAAGTTTCAGGAGGAAAAGATCTACAAGAAGTCTATCATCATGGAGCAGGTATCATGGAGCATTCTCTTCCTACTTTGAAAGTCTTTTTATATTCACTATCACAAGCACCATCTTCCTTCTAAGCAATCTATGACTTTTCCTAGATTTTAAATCCCCAAAGAGATCAGTTTGTACTCAGGAAAGGGCAGTGTTATGGAAATCTTTAATTTGAAGGAGTATTTATATAGTAAAAGTTCTTTTACTGAATATGGCAGATGGCATCCTGGCTTGTATTAAAAATGCTGTGACCAGCAGGAGTAGGGAGGTGACTGTCCCCTTGTACTCAGTTTTGTGTTCAGTTTTGGGCCCCACAATACAAGAGAGACATGGAGGTGCTGGAGCAGGTCCAGAGGAGAGCAATGAAGCTGGTGAAGGACCTGGAGAACAAATCTTATTGAGGAGCAACTGAGGGAGCTGGGGCTGCTTAGTTTGAAAAAGAGGAGGCCTAGGAGAGATCTCATAGCTGTCTACTAGTACCTGAAAGGACATTGTGGAGATGCTGATGCTGGACTCTTCTCACAGGTAATTGGAGACAGAACAAGGAGGAATGCCTCAAGCTGAGACTGGGTAGGTTTAGATTGGACGTTAGGAAAACGTTTTTCATGGAGAGCACGGTCAGGCACTGGAATGAGCTACCCAGGAAGGTGGTTGAGTTATCCACCCTGGATGTGTTTAAGAATTGTTTGGATGTGGTGCTTAGGGCTATGGTTTAAGGTGAATCTTGTAGAGTAGGACTATAGGTTAGACTAGGTGATCCTGAGGGTCTTTTCCTACCTGGATGTTTCTGTGATTCTGTGATTAAAAAAGGGTTTATCACAGATGTGTTAAAGCAAGTATGTTTAAAAATCTAATTTGTTGTAAAGCTCTTTAAGTTCTCAATTGCAAATTATACTAGCAGCGTATAAACTGTGCAAGCAGCAGATGAAGTTTAGTTAGTATTTAAAAGATTGATTTTGAGCTATAGAATATGCTATACATTTTCCTATACACTGCTGTTAGCCTTTGCTGTATTACCACATCTTAAACAATAAAAAATTTTTTTGAATCATCTCATTCCTAATACATTGGGAGATATGTATTTTAGGACAGTTACTGGAAAGCTTTTGAACTAACTCTATTTTTTATGTCCCAAATTCCATATGGAATAACTTCTTTGGTGTTGTTTGATATGCTGTGAATGTCAGCTATTAAAATAATAAAATGTTAAATATTCCAGGAAGAAATCATATTAAAGCATTTGAAAACAAGCAGATGAAAGCAGGTAACCCTTTGGCTTCTGAAAAAAAATGTTAATATTCATAGTACAGATACATTAAGCAAAATGTTGAGTCAATGAGAGCTGAATCTGGGCTATGGAAGTGTTGGAGAAAGAGAGTAGTATCAGTCATTTAGGTAGAACAAGATCAGACTAGCAATTGAGAGTTATTAGAGACGCTACACCTCAAGTACTCTTCAGAATTTTTTTTTTAATCGAGTGGCTCCTGATTGCTTATCATGATGTATCCATATGTATAGATGTGGACATATGTAAAACCAACCAAGGAAAAGACAAACAAAACAAAGAAATAAACAACATTAAAACAAAGCATACCAACAAACCAACCAAAACCACAAGAAGAAACATGGTATTTTAAAAGACTGAACAACTGGCAGGTAGCTAAAGAATTTTCTAATGGAAAAATGTGCTCCTTAATTTAAAGTAAAAGAATAGAGATGATAAATTTACCTACATCACTTAATCAAAGAACCATTAATAAAAACTAGTTTATTATCAGTTACAGGATAGCAAAACAAAATTTATATCAGAATTATTTTGGAGAGAGATGAAAGCATTAATGAAATCATACAGGACTTCAATGGTAAAATTTTATATGGAATACTTATTGTGAGAAATTCTGACCTTTACATTCAAGAAAGATTGGATTGAACTCAGCTAGTGGGTGAGAGGCCTGTGAAGATAACTTTTGTGAGCAGACTAGAAGAATTCAACATAATCATCAAAACTCCCCAAGTGTCAGGAACACATTAGCCTTCGTTAACAATTACAGCATGCTTAACCAATGATATGTCATATCTATTAATTTTTTAATCTGTAATTTCAAAGATAAAACTGTTAGAATGAGTAAGATTAATTTAATGGGAGATCAAAATAACAACTTGTTTTACCATATGAAAACTCATTTAAAAACAAAAAATAAAGTTTTAAACCATAAGTAAATAGTGAATGCATTCAGAAACATAAGCCATATAGAACATGCTAAAGGTGATTTCTGCCTCAGATTGAAAAAAAAAAAAAAGATCTTTTTTTTAAAAAGTGAAAGAAATTTTTAAAAAATAGTTATTGTATCATTAAGCAAAATCTGTGTTCTTTCCCAGAGTCTGTAAAACTGCTTTTAATTTGCATAAAAGGCCAAGGAATAGAAAACAAAGAAAACAATTGACATAAGAGAGTGTTTATATGAACTAGTCTTTTCTCTGGGCATACAGATAAATGAGAGCAGAAATCTGAGAAAAAAAAAATAATTTAACAAGATATTTATTCTTTTAGATCAGGCATTTCAAGGAGAAAACAGTTTACCTCTCATGATAATGTCTATACAGCCTTCCAGGTCTACAAGCACTTGCTCTGATATTTCTGGGATTGGCAGCAAATGCTTTTCATAGTTCAAAAGGCATTTCAACACTCAAAAGGAAAATCTTGTAGGCTTTGGGAATTGCACCAAAATATTACAGAGTTGCCCTGGGACACCCCAAATTCTTCCTTCTCCCTCCCCTTCCCCTCTCCCTCCACCCCCACCTTGCTGCTGGTTTGAATGGCAGAAGAAGGCATGAAAATTGCTTCCCTCCCCACACCACCCTGCGGGTTTAAAGGGAAGAGAGCAAAAGGTGCCTTTACACACCTGTCATGACTTGCGTGGTAGCCCACGCAGGGAGTCAGGCTGGTGGTTGGCTGGGTTTTTCACACCCAGTATAAATTGGGAAATGGGCACTTTGTCTGAAAGAGCTAAATAGAAGAAAGGAAAAGGCGCTAGAGTTCCCACCTGAAAGACTCCTGCCCAAGAAGTTCCTGCCTGAGAAGTTCCCAGTTTTTGGAAGGCTCTTACCTTGTGCACGGCTCTCATTTTGCACTGTCCCTGCCTTTGGACAGTCCCCACTTTTGCACCATTCTGTGTAGTTTTTGCAAGCTTGGCAAATCTTGGGTCCATTTGAGAGAGCTGCCAACAGCACATGGACTTGGCTGCTCTGGGACCTTAACAGCTGATTTCCTGGCTGTTATTTTGACTGGGGAGATCTCAGCAGCTTGGCTCTCCCCCTGTTGCTGCTGAAGACAATGTGGCTTCCACAAATCCTTGTCTCATGGAAACCACGTTTTTTTGGATATTAGTAGGTTTGGCAGTCTTTGCCACCTGCCTTGGATTTAGCTGTTTGCATTTCCAATTGGGCATTGCTTGCAGCCGATTCAGCTGAGCCACAGAGAATTCAGCAAGAAATTGTTGCCCAATACCTATCTCATTGTTGTGAAAAGCTGCTGTTCCCTAATTCTCTGCTCAGCCAATTGATGGGGGGGTTAAAAGCTGTGTTTATAGCTTAGCCTTTTCCATTTTCTGACTTACTAAATCTCTGAATTTGCCTACAGCATCCTTTAGAAGATTTTCCCAATTGAATCTAACCTGTGAATAAATAAAAAAAAACCCTAGGTCTGTATGTAGTTAAGGGTGGGGTTTACAGGGAAATAAAATTCTATTTTTATATTTCCTGGCTCAGCCACTTTAATTGCCTGCCTTCATGACAAGTGTAAACCCAGAAAATCAGGAATAATAAATGTACAACATTGACTGTTTCTACCAAGATACAGAAGACATACATGTTGGATCTGGGCATAGATGTTGAGAGAAAAGAAAGATGATGAAATAATAAAATGCTTGCGATATATCCAACAGAACTGTGGCTCACATTTTGTTGTTTCTTCATCATTTTTCATAATACTTGGTTTAATTTCCCTGAAATCATACTAAATCCTGATCTTTGTTGCTTATTCCCTGAACAAGTACGTAATTATTCATGTATTAGTAGACATAACTTTGCTGTTGTGTTTTATACATCGCAAAACAGAACCATTAATATAGACAGTAGCTAAAGCTGAGAAAATAAATCTGATCATCGGCTCAGAGGAGATACATGCATTTAGTCCTCCTTAGGCTGAATAACAAATCTGAAAACTGCATCAGAACATTGCTAGTTTTAATTGGTCTTTTAAAAAATTATTATTTTGAAATTTAAAGTAGGTAAAATTTGAATCATTAAAACAGTGATATAGCTGTACAAAACATAAAACTGTCAGTCACTGTAGTGGTTTGAACCACATACTATTTCCCACTATCAGAATCATACATTTGGGGCACTTACAGCTGTAGGAAGTTACTACCCTGGACAGAATATTCTCAGACACTCTCCTGCCTTTCCAATCCTTGAGCAGGTGGCTGCATTTTCATTTGTTATGGGATTTAGACAGACATTCCTTTCACTTTTCCTTCGTTTTCTTTTTTTTGTTTTGTTTTGTTTGTTTTTTGGTTTTTGGTTTTTTTTTAATATACTGACGTAATCTGATATCTTTGCAGCAGAGGAGTAAAAATGTTCTGTGTAAATCAATTGAAAACCATCCCTCTGTTTTTTTTTTTTTTTTCTCCCCCCGTAAGGAGAAAGAGAAGAGACAGAAGGGAGAGTGAGGGAAGTGAGAGTTTAGCCCTTGCACTGAAACCATTACAAGCAGTGCACTAGATTTAGTGATTTATTATTTAAGTAATAGAAAATCAGATGGTATTGATAAGATCTGAATTTTATTCAAGGTTGATTAGTAATTTATGGCAAACACAGTACCAGAGTTACTGGCTATTTTTTTTTTCTTTCTTTCATCTTTTTAGCATTTTTACCTGATTTCACTGATGTATTCTTAACAATCAGTCACTGACTCCCAACACAACATGTCAGTATAAATTGAAGTGGTCAGTAGAGCAGTTTCCAATTTGCTTTTAAAGTCCACACTATTAAGTCTGTTCCTTAGAGCAGAGATTTGTTTTGATATGGAATTGTTGATCTACGACTTGAAAGAAAAGAAAAAAGGCAAAAATAGATGTTCCCTTTGAAAAATGTGCCATCAGTTATTGTCTTCAACTTACGTTTTCTTGGGATTTTTTTGTTTCTCTTTGGTTTATTTCAGAATGGTTATTTTCTATTCTGTATATTCTTGCACATAATATAGACACTATCCATTAATGTGATAATTGCATATAATTTTCAGTGTACTGTCACTAACAGCAGGACTACGAGAAAATAGTGGTACTGAAAACAGCAGATTCATTCTCCTGACTAAGATAAAGTTCTGTGATCTGCTATGCTGTCCTATGTCTAAGGTAAATCTGCAAGTTCTTATACTGGTTATCAACATCCTTTGATTTGAGCCTGTGAGACTTTGCATCTGTAGTTGGTGTCTACTACTTTATTCAGTTTTGGTGAAAGTTAAATAGTAATTATATTTATTACCTCCTTAAGATGGATAGGTAGGTGTCCAAGAAAGAACTGTAGGCATTATGACACTCAATTCTGCAATTCCTGCCACTGATATTCTAGTTTAGACACTAAATTGCACTATAATTCTATCCTTTCCCTAATGATTATGTTGAAGAAAATAAGTTTCACAGCAGTCAGCATAATGAAGCACGTTTAAATGAAAACTAAAAGCCTGTTCCTGAAATTCTGCTTTCACCATAAAGCTAAGTAATCTATATTTCTGTTATTTTTGCTGGTCTTCATCATAGAGTAGAGTTTCATTACAGTGTAATGCAGCAGGTGTGCACCTGTTGTCTGTTGAAGGTAAAAGATAGTTTGAGATTCATTTTCTTGTTAGCTGTCTTCTGAGAAAACATATGAGGATGTGAATATCAATTTTAATCTGTATGCAGTTGAATTATGATGGCCTAAGGCCCTGTAAGATTCAACAAAGAAATATTTCTCATCATGCAGCATCCTATGAGAGTTTTTCAGCTACTGCTGAAGTAAAATGTGTTTAAGGATGCACTACAACAGATTAAGAATTTTCAGACTGTCACTTAGAAAGTCTGTGATGACACACTGTAATTGATAGAGGAAGAGAAGTGAAAAATATCTTCTTAACATCTCCCTCCTGAACTCATTCACCTTTTGTAGTGGTTTGGCAGTTACCTGCCCACCCCCCACCAGTGAAATTGCCCAGGCTAGACTCAGTCAGTTGGAAGGTAAGGAAACGAAGCTTTGTATTACAGCTTTTCACAATATACAAGCAGATATTTACAATACGTTACAGATATATACAGTGAAAAGGTAACTCAGAAACACCACACCCCTCCCAGAGATCAGAATCCCTAAGAGGAGTTTGCAACCACCCTGCTTCCCAATTTTACCCCACCATCTGTATTATGTGCCAGTAAGAGAGGTAGATCTGCGAGGGGGTTAGCAGCAAGAAAGTAGTTAAAGTTATTCAGACCCAGCTAAGAAAGGCAGGGAGAGAGAGATGCAGCAACCAGCACAGGTCAAAGCAGTCTGTCTTTTGTTTTGGTTCTAACTTTATACCATTTCAGCAAACAAATGAGTGAAGCAGACACTGGAATGCTTCCCTTTCTCAGCCTATTGTCTAATTTCTTATTAAATTCCTCCAGTTAGCCCAAACCAGCACATCTTTACTTAACGATCAAGGGTGAAAAGTTCTGACACAAGATAGAACATGCATAAATGTTTCCCAAGACAACAGAAACAAATGATTCATAAATATGAGTCCCAGAGATGATTGCAAGAATGGCAGCATTGCCAGAGTCAGGCCTCAGCCTGGAGTCAAGGAAAAAGAGGAAGAGACCAGTGACACAAACAAGTTACTGGTGCAGATTGATTCACAGCAGAGTTTGTCTTAATCAGAAATTTAATGCAATCAAATACAGATTTTCATAAGAATAAAAACATCTTATAGTTTTAATAACTATAGTAACCATTTCCAGAAATAAAGACTTCCAAAAAAATTAATTTGAGCATTTGTTTGCAAGTTAAGTGAACTCACTTGAACCTAATTGCAGGCTGACTCTGGTTGAGATGCACGTTTTGCAATAGATGAACTTTGGATAGTAAAATTCCTAGTGGGAGTTATTGGGGGGAAAAAAATAAGGGAAAGATAAAAACTATTTTTATGTGCAGATAAATGCCAGACTACAAAGCAAACAGGAAAAACCCACACCACATGTCTGGGTTATTTATTCAGTGCCTTTATTTGCCACTGGACTGTATGGCTTTCACCTTTCTTTGAAAATACCTACTGGAACCTTTCAGGCTAGAACCTACCAAGGGATTTCTGAGTACAGATGGTTTTTCCGAGATGTGTACCCAAAGTATTAATTTTACATTTACAGGGTGAACCACATTCATCAGACAGACAGCCTCATAGAAATTCTGTTCTTGGAACCAGTTTGGTTTTTGTTTTGCGGTGTGGTGGCTGTGGTTTTGGTTTATGATAGTTCTTTTCTTTCTTTCTTATTCTCTTGGTACAACGAGGAAGCAATTATTGTACACATTTTTAAATATAGTAGAAAACTGTAACTGGTTTTGTCACATTTTCAATAAATTACATGAGACACATGAGAAGGCAATCTCATCTGGTAGTTTAATGCCTGAGAAAGGGGAGACAAATGTAAGTAAGATATATATCTTAAAAGGAAGCAATTAGATAAAGCAGATATAGTGTTCTTCTAATTTTATAAGAGAAAATGTAGGTCTTACCTGACACATACCAGCTGCCAATAACTAACACACTGCTCCCTGCTGCAGAAAAACAATTTCTCAGTACTTTGCTTTGAGAGTAAATTTTATTGACTTGGGGATTTTTGTTTGCTCAGGTTCTTTTTTTTTTTTTTTTTTCTTGAATGATATGTAAACCTCCAGTTTACTCTGTATTAATTTTATGAAGATCAATACTGTAACTTAAATTTAAAGTATTATAAAACTCAACAGTGTTTAATAGAGAGATTAATGATATAGCAAATGAACATAGTGAAAAATATTTCCAAAAGAAATGAAGAAAAAATATAGTTCTACCATTTGTGAATTTGGAATTAATCTCAGATATATTCTTAGCACTGTTAGAGGTTTTTTTAGGTTCTCCTACAGAGGTGGTCTCATGTACCATGGAAATAGAAGAATTTATAATTCCAGGCTACCTAGTGTCCACTACAAAAAAATCATTGAAGCTTGTTTCTTGATAATTATCCAAGGAAAAGAGTACAAACAACATGAGAATGGAAGCACAACAATCCCCATTTTATAGTCCTATCTTTACCTACATTCAGAAAAGTTAAACAGAGAGAAAAATGGCAAAAATAGCAGTAATAAGAATGCATCTTGTCAAATTATTCTCTGTCATAACTATTGGATTTATGATATCCATAAGCAAATATAGATTGTAACCCATATGAAAAATGCAAGAACACTTATGTAACAAGTTTTAATTGTTAGTTTACAGACAGAAGTAAATGATAGAATTTTAGTTGCTTTCCATGACACATAGGGCCATAGAAATGTCAGTAGAAAGAGACCTGTGGAGCTCACCAAGTCCAACTTTTTACTGATAAGTGGCTGTTACATTGGATTTCTTACAGTGTGCTAGAAAGGCAAAAAGAAGGCATAAAAGGGTATGAGTGATTGCATTAGTGAATATGTATTTTAAACATGTATACTATACACAAATTGTTAGCATACTACTGGTGTAAATTACAGGATTATCATCCAAAATCTCTTGACACATTTTAGAGCTTTGTTTCAGATTAAAAAAAAAATTTAAAAAAAATCTCATTTTGCTATCTTCTGGAATAAAAACCAAAAGCAAATTATTTATGATCACAGTAACTGAAACAACTGAATGATTACCACTGATTGTTATTATTGATAAGTATCTGGAAGTAGTTTTTCAAAACCAATGAAACATTTGCAACACTGAAAGTCCTGTTAGAGTTCCAAAGTTTCTAAATGTGCTGGTTTGAGCTAATTGGAAAATTTGTGTGAAAACTTTGCTGCCTGAGAGTGAGAAATTAAACACTGTGTCCCTTCACCCA
>VWZI01003946.1:275-10622 GCA_013396835.1 Psilopogon haemacephalus | reverse complement strand
TTCTAGCTGGATCTGTGTAACCCAACTAATCGTTCTGCTTCTAACTCCCCTAGCCAATCCTTCCAACTCACTTTGCATGTAAGGCAGATTCTGGGATAAGAAAGGGTGTGGAAAGAAGGTGGCAGGTGGTTGGGAGCCCCTCCTGGGCACCCTGATTCTGGNGATAGAATTTGAATTGGATATGGCCCATCTCTGCAGAACCCTGAATCTGTCTGTTGGAGTCTGTCAGTGTCTGGCTTCTAGCTGGATCTGTGTAACCCAACTAATCGTTCTGCTTCTAACTCCCCTAGCCAATCCTTCCAACTCACTTTGCATGTAAGGCAGATTCTGGGATAAGAAAGGGTGTGGAAAGAAGGTGGCAGGTGGTTGGGAGCCCCTCCTGGGCACCCTGATTCTGGGAGGGGTATTGTGTTTCTGTATTAGTTTTAACTTGTATATTTCTGTATATAGCTGTAAATATTTGTGTATATTGTGTATATATCTGCTTGTATATTGTTCTAAGCTGTGAATATAAAGCTTCATTCCTTAACTTCCAGATGGCTGAGTCTGGTCTGGGTGAATTCATTGTGTGTGGTGGTGGGTAATTCCCAAACTATCACAACGCCAGAGATTCCTGTGTGGACCTGGCTGCCCTTCCAGACCCTGTGGAGCAGTTTGCTCCTGCCCTGGAGTACATTTTCAGTTCTGTAAGGCATCCAACTGGTTGTTGGAGGCATTGCAGGAGTGTGACAGTCATCTTTCAGCACCTGTAGTGGGCTGCTTACATATGCCAGGGCACACTCCAAGGCAAGTAAAGTATTGAGAAGGATGAAGGCACTGGTGCTTCTCTCTTCAGCATGGAAAGGCATGGGATATTCCTTATCATACTCTGACTTGGCTGGTTTGTGTGCTTTTTGACAAGCAAGCCTACAAAAGAAGCAAAGGTCTCAGCAGGAAGGAGTAGCAGTAGACAACACAGAAATGAATGCATGTGTGTAAACAAGGAAGAAGTTGTGAGGGACTTAGAGCATCTGGCAGTCATGAGCTTGCTTGGACACTTGAACTGGAATGAAACACCAAAGAGGCTAATAAAGAAGCTAAAGAGAGAGGGTTTTCCTGACAAAGTCCTGATGACGGATTTTTGAGGGTTTTCACCAATACCTGGAGGAGAAGGAGAGACACTCCTCAGAAGTGAACTGCTGATAATTAGACAAGACAAACGCCAGCCTCAGTCCTATAAAGAAGTGACATTTTCTAATACCGTGCCTGTACACTTGACACTTTGTATGGTACTTCATGCTGAGGGATCACAGGCTTACTAGGTGTTTCCAGAGTAAAGATCAATACAGATTATCACTTTCCAAGAGCTGCCATACACCAATAGTGGATACAGTATCCTCATTTCTGGCCTCATTGAGAAATAAGCTTCTGAAATATAATATTTTTTCTGAATTGTTAAGACCAGTTATAAATTAAAGGTATACTCACAGATGGCAACTTCAAATGTGACAAGGGAAAGTTTGAAAACCCTTAATCCTGACATAAGTGAAGATAAAAATCATAGAATCATAGAGTGCTTTAGTTTGGAAGGGACCTCAAAGATCATCTAGTTCCAACCCCCCACCATAGGCAGGGAAAATGAAGACTATGATGATGTGAAGGAAGCACTTCAATACAGAGCAGAGCTGGCAAGTGTGATTGTTCATTCCTGAAGCACATCACATGTAAGGATATTCCAATCTGGATACCACATGGCAGGTAAAAGAAATTTTCCCAAATGCAGTGGAAGCTCTTTCCACTAAAACAATGCATCCATAGGAGAATACTTTTTTTTTTTCCCCTGAGACTATGAGATAATTAATACAATATTGTGCAAGATATAAGATCCACTTCCAAACCAGCCTCTTCTCATTGCCTACATCAGCTGACTTTCTGGAGTGCTCCATTTCTTTTTAAGTGTACTCTGAAAGAAGCCTGTTGAAGACTTAAGAGCCCTCAGTACCTTATCCTGCTGCCTGGTTTTAGGCATCTGCAGCAGTCACAAGCTTGAACAAAAATGCCACTTCTCTGCTCCTCCTGCTTTTCAGGCTTTACCCTTTACAACATTCAGGTGTATAATCAGTTCTCATATGCATAGACTTTTGTGATTTACAATTTTAAATTCTATAAATATATAATTCAATAAATAAATAAACAAGTTGGGGAATTAATATTACCAATGACATGTGAAACATCACTAGCTGATCCTAAGTAACCAACAAGCCCTTGGAACATTAAGCCATAGCATCCTGGAAATAGCAGTGTGGTCAAGCACATGGATCAGCTGCCTGCTTTCTGATCTACACCCTATGTGCACATTCTCCCACTGCTGTACCCTCTTTCCTATCTCTTCCATCTATGCCATTGATGGGGTCTCCTCACTACTTTCAGCCACTTCTGGAATTTACTTCTCTCCTTCCCTTTCTTCAGTGTTGCAATGCTTAAAAGCTCACAAAGAGGAAGCAAGGGAAAACAGTGAGATGGGAAGAAGAAGATGAGACAGGCACTGAAGAGATGAGTGGAAGAAAAGCACCTGGTTAATTGATGAAGTAACAGGACCAGAAACAACTTCAGGGGAAGGCTTCCTGGACTCACTGCTTCAAGACCGTCAGCCCTGCAGAAGTGAGCACAGCAGTAGCTACTCAGCTAGAGGAGGTCCTGTATTTTTGCTGTCTAATTAGAACATTATTTATTACTCTGGCCCAAAAGGTACCATTACACTATCTAATCCTGACTACAGAAATCCCCACAGGTGCTCAGGGCAAGGCTGGGCTGTATGAGGGATGACTCAGGAGAAGGGAACGTAATTTTTTCTGGGTTTTACTGTTACCCTTACACTGCTGATTGGCTACTAATCCTAAAAGCAATTTATCTTTCTTCTGCTTATTGATTAAAGAAACACAGAGCAACAGACAATGACATTGGTACTGACCTTGGGAATTCTGTTGTGTTTGCCAAAAAGGCAAAATAAGTCACTCTTACCTACAGCTGTTTTGTCAAAAGCCTACCTTGGCACTCATGTTTCCTTTCAAGATTTTGATTTTCCATGACAACATGAAATAAGATTCAGTGTGGCTGATACATCACAGCTGGGGTAGCTACAATCCCCTTGCTGTATTTGCAGGTGAGTATTCCTGGGAACTTCTACCACCTTGAAATAAATGGAGCTGCCTGCTGTGGCAGAGATCTTTGTCTCTAAAGAACTTTGCTTTTATTGGAAGAGTGGAGCAAAAAGAGCTGTCTCACAAATCTGAGAGAAGATTAGTCTTGTTGCCTTCATATTAAACCTCTCCTAATTAACCTTCCAATTAGCCTCACATCACTCCTTTGAATAAGACTGTAAATACAAGTGGTAGTACATTCTCTGTTATCAAATAACAGCTTTTGCTAGATAGAATGGTGGTATATGACCATGGTCTACAGAGAGTTATATTAGCAAGATTTCAAACTCTGCTATTAGTCACCAGAACAAAGAGAGAAGGCACAGCTGCTATGACAAGCAGAATTTGATCATCACAAGAAGAGACCTTGGAGATGCAAGACCAGCTGAAAAGAGAGGTGTAAACCAACTTTAATGTTAAAGTTAACTATGGACTAATACAAAAAATTTCTGCTCAGCATATATAGACAACCACTTAAAAGTAGGCCCAGCTTCACATTCTCCCTAGCAGACAACAGGGCATGCATAAGGCAGTGTGCCGCATCTAGCCAAACAAACCATGAACAGCCAGTCATGCCTTCACTGATAATGAACTCCTTCAGTCTTTGAGAATTTGTATTCCTTGGTAGAACTCTTGATGGAAATACAGGAAGATCTTTCATGCTCAGTTCTTGTTAAAGCAAGACACTCTTCCTGACTTGATTTGAAAAACCAAGAGTATGCACCGCAGTTTTGGCACTTCTTTATTTGACTGTCTACTCTCCAGGCTGTAGCAAGATGCAAGCTATACTTCTTCACCTCCCTTCTTGGAGATATACTTGCTTTTTTTCAGCTATAAATTTCTCCTGGAGGAGCCTCCCTTCTCCCACCACCCTACTAACTTCATTCATAGCCCTTCTCCATGTGCCCATGAGCTGAAAAGTGTCCCTTGGATTTAATTGCTGCTAGCAAATATGTCTCTCATATGTCACAGCAGCCTTTTCTCCAACGATTTAGGTTTGCACTTGCCTTCTTTTAACATGTATTTGTATACATGCTTTATTCCTGTTCCAGGACTAGAAATGCCAAACTTTCACCAAGGGAAGAGAAATGACTCACTAAAATCCATCTCACCCAAATGTTACTTTCAGCTTAGATTCTAAAGCAAAAAGCACTAGCAGTGCATGCAAGTCTATGGAAGAACTGAAACACTACTGAAGCTCCAGGAACAATCAACAGTTTCTAATTATCTCACTGCATTTTTTGGGCAGCACTCTAGCAACAAGCAACCTGATTTATTTTTCCCACACAGTTCTTCAAAATGTGTGAGTGATTTTTTTTTTCTTTTGCCTGGCCTACAGGTGAACCCTGGAATGTTGTGTTCTACAAAATACTGATGCTAGCATACACTGCGGTGTAACTTCAGTGTGGTACCAAGAATGCATACATGAATGTACATGAAAATAACTGCCTTTATCCTGGCTCTGGGATTTCTGAATGCTAGCATAAAGCTGAGAATAACAAAGAAGAAAGAAAAAGGAATATGAAAATATATGCTTTACTATGGAATATGATTTTTTATTTTTGCTTTGGTAAGAGAAAAGTTCTTTAACCACAGCAGCCTCAACCATTGAGTCTGAAAATGCGATATTTCTGTATCTGTAATTTTCAGGATAACTATTCAGTCTCCAATTTTGTACAATCAAATTATATCTGTATTGCTTAAATTTACAGACCAAATTATCTTTGAGCATGCCTGCATGTCTGTGCTGTCACTTGGCACAGCAATGCACCTCTGAAAGAGAGCCTCTATAAGATGCTGAGCAGGATTCAGTCAGCCAGAAGCTGCTAAAACAGAGATTGAGATGGGATTCAAGGCCACAGTTGTCAATATTTATTATTTTTAAAATTATTTACTCTATTTTTTAAAAACTACTCTATTTACTTTTTGTTTTCTGTTTCAAGTTCTGACAATCAAATAAAACAGTATTAAAAAAAAAAATTACTTCCCAGAATCAGAGCCTGGCAAGGAGCTCCAGAAAACCCTACTCATGATGCACACTTGCAGAGTGTCATGCGTGAGGGTTGAATACTCTCTAAGAACAGAAGCAATTGTTCTGCTTTCTGCCAAAAGGAAAAGAAAAAAGCTTCCAATATTTATTATCAGAAGCAAAACTGAGCAATAACTGTAGTGTATACACATAATTAGTTTCTGTGAACCTTCCATAAAGAAAAATTTTTGTCATTCATTAGAATTTGGTTAACTCGGGGTGTTTTTAAAAATCACAAAAACAAATACAGAGGGAAAACCAACTAATTGAGAGCAGTTTGCCACTGAAACCAAGTTCAAAGTGCTAAAGGACAAAGACTAATTCCTGGCTCTTGCTTCTCAGAATCATAGGTTATCAAGAAAAGGCCTCCATTACTTATCTCTGAAGCTTGCCCTTCTGTATGAATACAAAAATATGTGCCCAAGCTGTGTAAGGTGGCGCACAATGTCACCTCTTCACAGCATCTCAGCAGTCTTAATTTCAATCTTAGAAGTCATTTTACAAGGCTATTTTCTGTGTTAAATTCTTTCACTATTCATTAATGAGACTATTTTTTATTTAGTTTGTAGGCTATCTCTAATTTTAGTTTACCTTTTGAGTTGAAGGCTTCATCTCATTGCTTCTCAGCACTGGTTGAGCTTAAGAAGTAGCTACGTACCCAGACTATGAGAGCGAAGACCTTACTGCAAGTGCAAAGCACTGCACACACATTTGAACTGGATTGAGGACTTTACAAATAAAACAGTTTTCATACACTTCATACATTATGGTTACTCATTATCTGGAGTTAGTTTTGATGAATGATGGTTGAAGATCAGATAAGTAGGGCAACACTGTTACAAACAGCTCCTGTGGTCAAGATCAAATAGAAAGGAAGCAGTTGTTTTTTCTTGTTTGTAAAGCACAACTGCATTATGTACTGCAATTGTTCTGTTCACCTGTAAGACTTCCAGCACAGGGGTTTTGTTCCTCACTATTTTTCATCTCTGTACCATAATTTGGATGGTGGAAAACAGAAATCAACCCAAAACTCAGCAACATGTTCTCAGCAGGAGGTTGGCACACTCAATAGCGCTGGTAGGTGTTCTTTTGCCAGCAGAACAACAGAAAAATCAAGTGAGGAGAACATTTGAGGGAGAAGCTAAAAAGAACACACAGGGAATAATGTTAGCTTATTCTTTTATGTAAATAAGCAGCCTAATATAGCATCCTCTTAATACTGTGCTCTTTTCAATTTATTTAATGCCTTGACAACACCATATTAAATACTCACTACTTATGGCTCTTCTAGAGGCTCACAAGGTCTGTGTGTAGTGTTTCATGACTCGGGTTACATAATGTACTAGAACTTACTGCAAGGAAGTTCAGAATGCCATACTCAAGGGAAGATCTGTAACTTCTGCATCTGACTATGGGCTGTGGCTTTGGTGGGGAGATCTCAGACGGCAGTGCCACTGCCAGAACAAAGGGGAATGAATGTAATGAGGCCAGGCACAGCTGTGTGTACCAGGAGGGTGCTGGCACCCTGATGGGAAAAGAGAAACTCTGCTTCTGTCAGCAGAGGAGGATGGGGCTTATGGTTCAGATGTGATGAGCATCTACCACGCAAACTGAATCCAAGAGGCTCTCTCTGGATACTCAGTCCATCTGAACACCAGGGCATATAGAAGCAGTATCTTACAGATTTATTAATATTTCATCCTGATATGTATTTTTAATCAAAAGATCTTAAAGTCCAGTAGAATTTCCAATTTATATATTCCAGATCTTAGATGCTTTCAATACTGAATAGTTTATAGGATACAGCCCTTACACAAAAATTCAGATCTTAATGACTTACATGGATTTCTAGGATGATCAAGATTCACATAAGATGTGTATCTTGTAACTCAGTAGTGAAATGCCATTCATCATTTTAGAGACAGTTGCAAGTGAAGAAGTTGCCATAACTATGATACATAGTGACAAGTTAACAATTTATATAAATTTTACCATATTCAGAACCAGACCAGAATTAAGGATCAAAATGAAAAAAGAAAAAAAAATTGTTGTGTCTGTACTAGGCAAACACTTTTATTGGGTTATTTCCTAGGCTGTCAGCAGACAGAAGCTTTGACTTTCAGACCACCAACCTGCCTAAGGAAACCTGAACAGCTGAAGACTTCGGAGAGAAAAGTTGCAGCATCAGCTTGACACAGCAACAGTGCAAACATCATTGGTTTTTCCTAATCTGTTTCAGAATTATTCACCCGTTGATTCAAACTGACTACTTGACAACTCATAGCTCTGACCTCTAGTATAATTACATCAAACCAATAGAATCAAATAATTATACAAAGATGGAATTAAAAGATAATTCCTTATGATTGCTATTTTGATCTTAAAGAAAAACCCAAAAGACAAAAAAAGGCCTACTGTCTACAGCCAAATTAATTTGATTTGGAGTTTGGAAGGAGGAAAGCCTTCCAAATTGAGAAATTAAATGCTGACAGAAGAACTATTGATAAAGATTGGTCAAGATTTTTTATTTGATATTTTATTGGTTTAGGGCTTTTGCCCATTTTTTACTAGTTGTATCTGAAATAGGCTGAGGAGAACAATTGTTAAGGTATTGTCCATTGTCATATTGGGAATCAAGATGCAAATTCCTTGACTTGTTAATTTTATCTGTATGACTACAAGGCATATAACAAGAAATATCTACAGCAGAAAAAAAAATGGTTGGAAATTGCTCTGGAAGGTAACAAGTATTTTAATTTTCCTCAAGATCCTGTAGATATTTTCAAACCTTTCCTCTCTTAGACTACCAGGTAATTTAAAATAACTGAAAAATAACTGGAACTTGACAGTTAAGGAAAAATTATCTGACTTTAAAGCCTCCCGTGTCTTGTACAGTAGGAGAGAGAATATCACCAAATCTTCCAAGTGCTCTGTTTCCTGTCTGACTCCTTTGGAAATGAACATTCAATCTGTCACTAAATGCAAAGGCTTTAAGGCACTGCTCTTTATAGTAGGTATATTTTGAAACCCCCAAAGGTAGATATTTAACACTGTGAGTTACTGCATTAAAACTATCTGGATTATGTATTTAGATGAATAATATTAGCACTGAAAGCTTAACTAGTCCATAGCAGTGTCTTTGTGCACAACTAGCCAACATGCTAGCCGGATGTGTTCCTGTGTGATCCTGCTCTGGCAGAGGAGTTGGACTGGATGAGCTTTCAATGTCCCTTCCAGCCCCTGACATTCTATGATTCATTTTCCTCCTAAACTGAATATAAACAAGGCTTTGCATTATGCCAGTCAATCTCTACCCTATTTATGGAAGGAGAAAATTAACCCTTGCAATTCCAGACTTTATAGACCCAGGTAAACTCAGCTTCTGAGGTATTTGCAACTTGATAAGTCAAGTTACCTGGTGAGGTTTTATTATGTTGTCCATTACTGAGCAGTACATTGCAAATCCTTCGTCAAGATCAATGTACTGTGATGAAAGATGCCAATTTCTGTAAAAAAAATTTTAAAATCCCTACAAGTTCTACAAAGAGTAAGGTTATTTGGAGGCTGATGAGAGCAGCTGTGCAGACCAATCAAAAAACTGGGAACAAACCCAGTTTCAAATTTCAAATCCAAATGATGTGTCAAAGCTAACAGACAAGTGAAAACTGTCACTCATGGGAATGGATATTAAACTATGAACAAGAGACAAAAGGTTCAAAATTTGGGCTTTTGTAAATATATAGATGATCAACAGACAGAAATCTAAACTGATAAAAATAAAATCTATGAAGCACCACTAAATAATAAACAAATGCTTACTTTCTAATAAGTCCTTCTTTTCTAGTAGCTTCTTTTAACCACTTTGGATAATAAGAAGGTAACACACAGCACAGGATAGATAACTCATTAACATACTTCTGCTGGGCTGCCAATCTCCCTGATGGGAGCACTATGGCTGGGAAATTCATAGAATCATAGAATGTCAGGGGCTGGAAGGGACCTTGAAAGATCAACTAGTCCAACCCCTCCACCAGAGTAGTATCATAGAATCATAGAATCATAGAATGGTCTAGGTTGGAAGAGACCTCAAAGATCATCCAGTTCCAACCCCCCACCATAGGCAGGGACACCTCCCACTAGATCAGGTCGCTCAAGACCTCATCGAGCCTGGCCTTGAACACATCCAGGGAGGGAGCAGACACAACCTCCCTGGGCAACCTGTTCCAGTGCCTCACCACCCTCACTGTGAAGAATTTCTTCCTAACATCCCGTTCAAATCTCCCCTCCGCCAATTTGAACCCATTCCCCCTCGTCCTTTCATTACAAGACCTTGTGAACAGACCCTCCCCAGCCCTCCTGTAGGCCCCCCTCAGATACTCGTAGGCTGCTATAAGGTCTCCCCGAAGCCTTCTCTTCTCCAGGCTGAAAAGCCCCAACTCTCTCAGCCTGTCCTCATAGCAGAGGTGCTCCAGCCCTCTGATCATCTTCGTGGCCCTCCTCTGAACTCTCTCCAACAGTTCCATGTCCTTCTTGTGCTGGGGGCTCCAGAATTGCACACAGTATTCTAGGTGGGGTCTGACAAGAGCAGAGTAAAGGGGGAGAATCACCTCCCTTGCCCTGCTGGTAATGCCTCTCTTAATGCAGCCCAGGACACGGTTGGCTGTCTGAGCCGCGTGTGCACACTGCAGGCTCATGTTGAGCTTCTCATCCACCCAGACCCCCAGGTCCTTTTCCTCAGAGCTGCTCTCCAGCCACTCACCACCCAGCCTGTATTTGTGCTTGGGATTGCACCGCCCCAGGTGCAGGACCTTACACTTGGCCTTGTTAAATTTCATGAAGTTAGCCTGGGCCCACCTCTCCAGCCTGTCCAGGTCTCTCTGGATGGCATCCCTGCCCTCCAGCAAGTCAGTATCACCTACACCAGATCACACAGGAATACATGTAGGTGGGTTTGCTGGTTTGAACTAATTGGAGGATTTGAATGAGAAATTAGACTATAGGCTGAACAAGGAAAACACTGATGATGCTACTTCACATCATAGATTACTGGAAAAGAAAAAAAAAAAAGATTTAAGAGTTGTAACCCAAACTTATATAAGTCATACTGCTTTGGGCTGTGGCTGCTGCTGTTGCATGGCT